>JARQOC010000004.1:94902978-94945352 GCA_033576535.1 Allobates femoralis | reverse complement strand
TAATATAGTGGGAGCTCGTCAAAAATAAGCAATATGTGAATCAGATTATGACGGCATCACCACAAGCGTAGGTGCCGGCAGATAACCATAACTGTAAGTATATTATTTTCTGCCTGCACCTACGCTTGTGGTGATGCCGTCATAATTTTATTCACATATTGCTTATTTTTGACGAGCTCCCACTATATTATTTCCCCTTCCCCCTTCCTTAGTTTGGTATCCACACTTGCTTGATGAGATCTTTATTGCACGCAAGCCTTTAATGAATGTACGTTTACTGCCCAGCAAAACTGGAAAAAATAAAGTACAACTAAAAGAAAGTAACAATTCATTGTAGATCACAGATTTGTAATGTAACCAGACTATATCAGTCAAAAGCGAAGTCACAGAAACAAAGAAACTCCTAAAAAATACTTTATTACAGTTATAATAAAAAGTAAGCATAATGCCACGCTCACAGAACACTAAAGTAGTGAAAATACAAAAATAATAAAATATACTACAGACACCAGAGGATACTAGTCGTCCGTCCCTATATGATCCTGAATGTTCACACCTGCCTAGCAGCGGGGGTCAGCACCCTAGTAGGGATGGGCGAACCGCTTGTTTTTCCCAGGGTTTGTGTTTGGGGTTACCCTGTTAAAGCAATCAAGAGTTAATACACCTGATATACTTACCAGGTCCGCGTTCTCTCTTCCTGGTGTGACGTTACTTCCGGGGCCACCCCTTATCTTCTGGGCATATGTGATCGGCTGTTGGAGCCAGTCACATGACCATTCCCCAGAAGCCCGAAAATGATTCAGAGCTGCCGCACAGCTGGAGCGAATAACGCGGACCCGGAAACTATAATAAAGATGATTATCGGTCACGAACCTGGGGAATACTGAACAGTTCACCCATCCCTACATCTTAGTCTATAATGCCAATGGTGCCCCCCCTCACTACTTGACGATTGGCCCTACTAGCCTTCGATGTCCCAAAACTGGAGCAGTAAAGGTTCTGAAGGTAGGTGATAGAGACAACCTAAGGGATAGTTGTTTACTGTACATATAAGTTTAGGGGAGACAGACAGTATTATCAAGTACAGGGGTGCTCAATCATGAAGTCCAATATATAGTACTCGTAGGTGGGGGTCCTCTAATTTCCAATTTTAGTCATAGAACCCAACATACAGTAATTGTAAAAGAGTAGTCCAGTATGGGGTACTCCCAATTAGAGTGCTGTTGTGGATATATGGATAATATATCCCACCTGCACATAGATAATCGACCAAGAAACATTTTTTAATCTTTTTGCTCCATTCTATTATATGGTTATAAATTCTTGTCCTCTTAATGTACGCGCACCTTTTATTAAACTGTCTAATGAGTCAGCAAACTCCAAATTCTTCACTTTGTGCTGAAAATAAATTATTTACAGTTACTTGTCTACATGTCATGTCAGATACCTGCAGGTTCCTATGTGTAGTGATGTGCAGTGACGATTGAGACAGGACCTTTTGACAGGCAACTGCTCTTGACATTCAACATTGGGTGTGTAGAGCGTTACGTCAGTATGACCACACATAGGTCTAATGAAGAATGGATTGTGAACAGAAGAGATTGCATGATTACACACCTGCTTCTACTGAACTTAGTTATGTCACAGGAGCTTTGAAAAAAAATTAACCGTAAGTCACCTATTAGTGATAGGCTATGTGATGTCATCGGTGATAAGGTATAGATCCTGCATTATAGCTGCAGTGCTAATCTGATACTAGTTTGCATTAAGATTACACATTAGGATTCTTCTAAAGTTTCTGTATTCTAGCAGTCTTATCGCTTCTGCACTGAGTTCACTTATGGTCCACATCTGCTTCCGCTTATATGTTAATTATCGTACAGTATTTAGAGCATGTTTACTTCTTCTGCAATAAGGATCAATTTCAGATGTTGGAATTGGGTGAAGGATAACTTCAGGCATCAATGTCATTTTGTAAATTGATTTCTCATCTGTCTCCATATTGTGTGTTGGACATATGGAATAGATTTCGCATACACTGCCACTAATCTATCAAGGAAGGAAATGGTAAAGCGTAAGGTATGGGTACCATCTAATTTATAGGGGTCCCTAAAAGAAAATCTGGAATTCACTGCAGAATCTTTACAGAGAAATTTTGGAGCGAAAGATGTGGAATTATTTCTTCTAAGACCCCCTTCACATGTCCAGATATATGTCCACATGTTCACATAACCAGTGGGGCTACTCACATGACTGTGTTTTTCACAAGGATAATAGGAGAAAATGGTTCACATAATTTGTTTTGCAATTTCTCCTAAATTGTATTAACTTATGATTAACATTTGCCTATAAATAAACCCTCTTGGGGTGCAACACCTTTGGGATTACGCTGAGTTAGAAATCAATCTGCTGTCTATCATTTTCCTCCGTGCACGATAATGGCCTCCACTACGTCACACTGAAGTAGAATAGGCAGATTGTCTTAACAACTAATACCCTATAGGGGGTGGAAAGCTACTGTTTGGGCGCACCGCAGGGCTTGGAAGTGAAAAAGCATTATCTGACTATCGGAACGCAAAATCAGCTGGAACAGATAGCGGATGCCATGTCACGTTTGCAGTGGCTGTACAGTACTGCTTAGCCGCATGGAAAGACTCAGGAGGGAAGGGGCGCTGTTTGACTCTTAGAGAACAAATTTTCTTAGAATAGTTTGCAGACTCCATATACAGAGCTCCTAAGTGGCATAAGAGCAGAATCCCTCACAAGTGACCCCATTTTAGAAATTTCACCTATCTGGGAATTTGTCTGTGTCATAACAATTTTGACTCCATCAGTGTTTTCTAGAAAAAGACATGCAGTGGAAGTTGCTGAGTGAAAATTGCAAATCTGCTATTGTAATGACCAGTACATTGTAGCGCCCAGTACAATGTTCCCAACTCATGCTTCTGGAGACATGGACCATGTGAATTTTGCATGTACTTATTGCTACAATACTTATGAATTTATGGATACTAACTACAGATTAGGTACACTGTGGGGCTCAGAAGGATTTCGGAGCACAGAATTTGCTGGATTTCCTTTGGAGGGTGAGGAGACATTTTGTTTTTCCAGAGTTTTCGTTTTGGTTACCAGTAGTGATGAGCGAGTGTAATCGTTACTATTCACTATTTGCATGAATAGTATGGTATTCGTGTGGCGCTCCTGTGGTCTGGTCACCACAAAGGGGTACTGCACCCATTCCACGGGTGTGGTCTTTCTGTTTTCAGTAAATGGGATGGTAAGTCCAGTCACCCACAAAAGCACCCAACACTCGGTCCCAGGGACGGTGGGTGGATCCGATAGAGGGAGGGCTTAGTTGGTCAGTGGGATGGAGAGAAGAAAGGTAAAGGGTGGGAAGTTAGTTTAGGCAGTTAAAATTAAGCAGTGGAAGGAGGAGGAGCCGGAGGACTTGAGCAGAGAGGAGCTCATCTTGGGTCCCGGGAAACAGCAGACTGCAAGAAGGAGAGCGAAGGCCCCAGGGGCGCGGGCAGTGAGCGACCCACCTGTGTGCCCGAATCTGAGTGAAGCGAAGGGGCAGGTTGAGAACCAGGGGACCAGCCCTGAAGGTGGCAAGGAGACTCAATGCTCCAACCACGGAATAGGAGGCCACAAGATCTAGAGGAGCTGTGGCCAACTCCCCACACATCCGCTGAGAAGGCAGCTGTACTAGGGTCTGGAGATTTGGTACAGGTCGCCCGAGAAGATCTGTGGCTGCTGGATTGGGACACTGAGGCGCGAGCAAGAGAGAGGCGGACAGGCAGCACTGAGAGAAAGAGCAACCCGTGAAGGAAGGAACATAAAGGGGATTTCTTGGACAAGCAATCCCGGTTGCTGAGGACTATCCGGACTGAGATTGAGCAAGGACAGTACCCTGTAGTGCCACCAAAGTAAAAGCTAAATAAACCAGGTATAGAACTCAGAACTGTGTGTGAGACTGCTCATTTACCGCCTGTGGAGTGGTAGACTGATAAGACGTGCAGGCCGCTGGAGACCTGCCTGCCAATCAATCCCCATAACCTCTCCTGCCAGAACAGCCCCGCTAACCTTCATCACCAAACATTACCCCAGATGCCCTGGGGAACCACTTCACCCGTGGGGAGCAAAACCACCAAAGCTGCAATTCAATTATCCCCAGAGATCCCGCACCACAGCGTCTGCCAACAATAGCCGAACACCACTGGTGGTATTACGACAATAATCCCCAAATTCTAATTCCCTGAACATTTATTGACACCGCCAGTGCCACTGAACTGGGTCTCGACCCCTGCGACTCCCCAGCAGAACTGTTGCCCAGTTCTGAGTACCCCATGGCCCTGGGGGGCGTGTCATTTGCGATACTTGTTCCTTGGTGAGTATCGCTGGTGCTCGTGAATGATGTGTCGAACGTTATCGATCTGACACAAATTGACAGCTCCCTTCACTACATAAAGTGAGCTCGCATCTCAGTGAGGGAAGATTGAATGTGAGGGTCTCTCTGGGGGGGGGCACAGCAAAGTGTTTATGCAGTTCAAATGTGAAAAAGCCCATCCTTCCACCCTGTTCCGGAAATATTTGTTTTAGCCGGATATGTGTGTTCGGAGCCAATCACTCATTGACTAACATTGTACTCGCTATTCGGATGAATGCGAGTGTTATAAAGTACTCTTCAACGAGTATAACAAGTGTGAATATTACGCCACTCGCTCATCACTACCAGTAACATGGAAATCCCCTATATTTCCATTGAGAGATTTCGAACCTGAGTGGGGCCTTTTATTGTGGATTGAGTCTTTTATTGCGAACATTTTGCATAACAATATGGACCACATTTACAGTCATATGAAAAAGTTTGGGCACCCCTCTTAATCTTACTCTATTTTTTTTTTTTTTTTTAATTAGTTTTTTGCAACCGCTATTTCAGTGTGATATATGTAATAACTGATGGACACAGTAATATTTCAGGATTGAAATGAGGTTTATTGTACTAACCGAAAATGTGAAATATGCATTATTTCAAAAATTGACAGGTGCAAATGTATGGGCACCTCAACAGAAAAGTGACATTAATATTTAGTAGATCCACCTTTTGCAAAAATAACAGCCTCTAGTCGCTTCCTGTAGCTGTTAATGAGTTCCTGGATCCTGGATGAAGGTATTTT
This sequence comes from Allobates femoralis, assembly GCA_033576535.1. Lineage (NCBI taxonomy): Eukaryota > Metazoa > Chordata > Amphibia > Anura > Aromobatidae > Allobates > Allobates femoralis. The sequence continues at coordinate 94,940,175 of JARQOC010000004.1, read as the reverse complement.
TGACCATTCCTCTTAACAAAACAATTCCAGTTCAGTTAAGTTTGATGGTCGCCGAGCATGAACAGCCCGCTTCAAAACATCCCACAGATGTTCAATGATATTCAGGTCTGGGGACTGGGATGGCCATTCCAGAACATTGTAATTGTTCCTCTGCATGAATGCCTGAGTAGATTTGGAGCGGTGTTTTGGATCATTGTCTTGCTGAAAGATCCATCCCCGACGTAACTTCAACTTTGACACTGATTCTTGAACATTATTCTCAAGAATCAGCTGATACTGAGTGGAATCCATGCGACCCTCAACTTTAACAAGATTCCCGTCATTGGCCACACAGCTCCAAAGCATGATGGACCCTCCCCCAAATTTGACAGTGGGTAGCAAGTGTTTTTCTTGGAATGCTGTGTTTTTGTGGCGCCATGCATAACGCCTTGTTATATGACCAAACAACTCAATCTTTGTTTCATCAGTCCACAGGACCTTCTTCCAAAATGAAACTGGCTTGTCCAAATGTGCTTTTGCATACCTCAGGCGACTCTCTTTGTGGCGTGCATGCAGAAACGGCTTCTTTCGCATCACTCTCCCATACAGCTTCTCCTTGTGCAGTGTGCGCTGTATTGTTGTCCGATGCACAGTGACACTATCTGCAGCAAGATGATGCTGCAGGTCTTTGGAGGTGGTCTGTGGATTGTTCTTGACTGTTCTCACCATTCTTCTTCTCTGCCTTTCTGATATTTTTGTTGGCCTGCCACTTCTGACCTTTACAAGAACTGTCCCTGTGGTCTTCCATTTCCTTACTATGTTCTTCACAGTGGAAACTGACAGATTAAATCTCTGAGACAACTTTTTGTATCCTTCCCCTGAACAACTATGTTGAACAATCTTTTTTTTCAGATCATTTGAGAGCTGTTTTGAGGAGCCCATGATGCCACTCCTCAGTGAAGATGCAACTAGGAGAACATCTTGCAAGTGGACACCTGAAATAGCTTTTCTCATGATTGTATACAACGGGCTATGAAGTACAAAGCTCAATGAGGTTACCAAACCAATTTAGTGTTTCAGTAAGTCAGTAAAAAGTAGTTAGGAGTATTCAAATCATGAAAATTAGAAGGGTGCCCATAATTTTGCACCTGTCAATTTTTGAAATAATGCATATTTCACATTTTTGGTTACTACAATAAACCTAATTTCAAACCGGAAATATTACTGTGTTCATCAGTTATTACATATATCACACTGAAATAGCTGTTGCAAAAAAAACAATTTTAAACAAAAAAAAAAAAGAGTAGGATTAAGAGGGGTGCCCAAACTTTTCCATATGACTGTATACTGTACTCTAAGCTGAGCACTTACATTGGGGTTTCCATCTAAATCTTTGAATGTCGTGAATTTGTTAAAAACCTGAAGGATCCATTCATAATGGATTTATAATGAGGAAGATTTACTCTAGACTCGAAATCAAGGAAAAAAATCCAAGAAGTGGCGGCACTCTTCTATAGCAGGAAAAGATTTTATAAACACGAACAGTCACATCTTACATCTATACAGGCATAGGCTGGGGCATTCTTGGGTGCAGGGAGGGAGGAAAGTGGACCCATAGAAGAGTGTCGAAGCTTCTTAGATTTTTTTCATTGATTTGGATCCTACAGCTGGGATTGAGCACATCACAAGTAGGATCTCCATCTAAAAGTAGGGCAGCCTGGACGCAATGTGTGAATAACACTAACCGCAAGATAAGGTAGTAGCCAAGATATTTTGCCTTTTTTTCTGGATTAGTATTACTCTGGACTCCATCTAACCTCTGTTCAGCGTTGTCCTTCTTTTCAGAAGTGCACAAAAATGTGGTCGATAGCACTTTTATGCGCGCTTAAAAAGACGGACAGCGCTGGATTATGGGCCAGAGAGAGTCCAAAATCACTCCCTCTGCCTCATTATAGGGAATGTTCCTTTGGGAGTTTCATCTGAATCTCATATTTCAGAAATTTGCTTGGAAACCCTGATGTAAGCCCTCATCGTAGAACGCAGGATAAATATGAGTCGAGCATTACTGCAGTTTTTGGGAGGCAGAATAAACAAATTAATAGCAGTTCAATAATTTATTTATTTGTATGTTATTTTTATTTATTTTGTACACTGTTTTTCATTCAGTACAAGTGATAAAACACCCTTATTTGGGTCACTGTGATTACAACAATGCCAGATTGATATCATTTTTTTATGTTTTGCAGCTTTTACACAATAGAAACTCTATTGAACATTATTTACATTATGACAGTTATAGCTTTTTTTCTGCTGACAGTCATGTGATGGCTTGTTTTTTGCAGCATGAGTTGGAGTTGTTATTGGTACTATTTTTGGGTGCATAACATTTTGTGATCGCTTTGTATTCCAATTTTTGGGAGGCAAAATGAACAAAAACAAGTAAATCCTTTAATTTTTTAATTTTTTTTTTAAATGCCGTTCACCGAGTGGTAAAATTGATAATAATTCTTCACATCGGTATAATTACAGTGATACCACCTTTATTTAATTTTTTTATGTTTTGCTGTTTTTTACGTAATAAAAACAATTTTATAGAAAAAAAATGTTTTTGCATTGCTGTATTCTGAAAGCTACAGTTTTTTTTATTTTTCCACTGATGGAGTTGAGTGGCGGCTTTTTTTTGCAGGACAAAATGATGTTTGCAACAATACCATTTTTATTTACCTGTGACTATTTGATTTTTTTTACCATGTAATAAAAATCATAGATTTTTTATTTATATTTTTATGGTATTTACTGAAGGAGTTAACTAGGAACAGTTTTATAGATCAAGTTGTTCTAGACGTGGCAATAACAAATATGTGTACTTTTTTGTTTGTTTCTGTTTTTACTTAACTTTGTACACATTTATTGGTGTAATGTTTTTTCTTCTCATTTCATTTAAAAAAAAACTTATTTTGAGATTTTTAAAAAAAGTTTTTACATTTTTTCACCACTTTGTACTCAGTCCCCCTAAGTTTATGGGAACCCGAACTTAAGCTATAAAATGGTGGCAATAAGGGCTACATATCGACATATCGCCTTTAGGATTCCCAGCCGCAGTTGCGGCGTGTAAAGGTACCTTTAAGGTACCGTCACACGAGGCAATTTTGCAAGCAATTTCACTGGCAATTTGCTGGTTGCAGTGAAATCATGGATACATGGTTCTGTTTTGTTGCCGTGTAGAAATGGAACCATGTATCCATGATTTCACTGCAACCAGCAAATTGCCAGTGAAATTGCTTGCAAAATTGCCGCGTGTGACGGTACCTTCAGGGTGACCAGCAGACCTGCAATCCCTTGAAAGCCCAGGACTCTGGTGTCCTGCTCAGCATAATCCTGGGATGAACCTTCAGCAACTCCAACCTGTCTCCTCGTGCTTTTCTCTTCCCTTCCTCAAACGCACTACTCTAAACCCTCCCCCCAACCAGAAGAGTGAGAACTAATGGCCACTTTACACCAACTTATCTGTCCAACTTCTGAACAACTTACTGGTTGCAGTGAAATCATGGACACATTGTTACATTTGTACACAGCCACAAAATGGAACAATGTGTCCATGATTTCACTGCAACCAGAGATCTGTTCAGAAGTTGGGCACAGAAGTTGGTGTATGTAAAGTGGCCCTAAGTGTTTGTGCTCCCCCTTCTGCTCAGGGATCACGCTTGTGTATAGGTTACCTAGTGTAGAGAGCACCAATTACCTGTAATGGTGGGTTTACACACACCAATCATTGTATCCAATCTCTGAACCAATCTCTGGTTGCAGTGAAATCATGGACACATAGTTCCATTTTGTGGCTGTGTACAACATGGAGCAATCTGTCCATGATTTCACTGCAACCAGAGATTGGTTCAGAGATTGGATACAATGATTGGTGTGTGTAAACCCACCATAAGGGAGGCGATACCACTGTGGTGACTGGACAGCAGGGGTGCCATAGTTGCAGTCAGATGCCCTCTATGCAAGTGTCTGTAATTGGCTGCAGTCAGATGCCAGAACAGAGGGAATCTGTGATTGGTTGTTGTACACACACTGATGTAAAAAAAAAACATAATTGAAAAAAAAAAAAATTGTCTGACGTCCCGCATATTTTTGATTCTTAAGTTACATGCACAGATAATTGTGCAGAGATTGTTTGCAGATCTCTGGTTGCAGTGGAATCATGGACACATTCAGTGGTGCACCCAAGGTAGGGGGACCTACGTGTCTGGACACCCCCCTTGGACGTCCCTGACTCTGCCGCCACTTCCGCTGCCGGAGCCCTGGCTGACTCAAGGGCCCACCCGCATCGCGCCAGTATTGTTATTTTAACGGCGGCACGGTACGGTGGTTTAACTGAAACCTGTGGCCGCCCAGCCCACGCTCCGCCCCCGCTTCCGGCCCGTCATTTCTGGTTCTTTGTGCGTTCCTCAGCTGGAACGCATAGAAGAGGTGCCCCTGCTCCGCCTCCTTCTTTCTGGTCTACAGTGTGGAGCAGAAGCAGGAGGATCACTTACCCTCCATGTGCTCCAGTCATCAGCACTCGCCACCCGGGGCCCTGGTCTGGCAGGTAGGCCCCCCTGGTAGCTGTGTGTGTTTTCTCTTCTTACAGGGGCTCCTGAGCACTGCCCCCCCTTCCACCCCACTTCTCTCCCTCCTAATCTGAGTCGAGCGTCAGCAGCAGATCTCTACTTCCTGCACAGCGATGATGCAGGAGACAGAGTTATCTGCTGCTGCTGCCCGGCTCAGATTAGGAGGGAGAGAAGTGGGGTGGAAAAACAGCACTAAGAGGAACATAGCAAGAGGCACATCACACAGGGGCCCCCCTGTCAGGGGCACATCACTCAGGGGCACATCACACAGAGGCCCCCCTGTCAGGGGCACATCACTCAGGGGCCCCCCTGTCAGGGGCACATCACTCAGGGGCCCCCCTGTCAGGGGCACATCACTCAGGGGCCCCCCTGTCAGGGGCACATCACACAGGGGCCCCCCTGCCAGGGGCACATCATACAGAGGCCCCCCTGTCAGGGGCACATCACTCAGGGGCCCCCCTGTCAAGGGCACATCACTCAGGGGCCCCCCTGTCAGGGGCACATCACACAGGGGCCCCCCTGCCAGGGGCACATCACACAGAGGCCCCCCTGTCAGGGGCACATCACTCAGGGGCCCCCCTGTCAGGGGCACATCACTCAGGGGCCCCCCTGCCAGGGGTACATCACTCAGGGGCCCCCCTGTCAGGGGCACATCACTCAGGGGCCCCCCTGTCAGGGGCACATCACTCAGGGGCCCCCCTATCAGGGGCAAATCACACAGGGGCCCCCCTGTCAGGGACACATCACTCAGGGGCCCCCCTGTCAGGGGCACATCACACAGGGGCCCCCCTGTCACAGGATAAGTGCACAGTGCGCATTGGGGAGACACAGCGCACAGGGGGGAAATGGGTACAGGGGGAGAGACACAGGTAGGTATTCAAATTTACAAAAATCGCTTGGCTTTTAGGGGGGCTTTGCTCCCCCGAACCCCGCCAGCGGGGCTTTGCACCTCGGAACCCCGCTGGAGGGTGACACCCCCCTTTCAGGGCCGGTGTGTGTTTCTTGGACCCCTACCTTCGGAAATTTCTGGGTGCTCCACTGGACACATTGCTCCATTTTGTGGCTGTGTACAAATGTAACAATTTGTCCATGATTTCACTGCAACCAGAGATCTGCGAACAATCTCTGCACAATTATCTGTGCATGTAACTGGGCCTTAAGTGCAGATAAAGTCGACAGCTGCGGCTTGCAGCCCCCAGCTGTGCACTTTATTTTGACTGAGTATCAAAATATGCAGCTTTTTTTTTTAAATTATTTAAATAAATAAATAAATGGAGTGGGGTCCTCCCCAATTTTCATACTCAGCCAAAATAAAGCACACATATGGGAGTTGGTATTCTCAGCATGGGGAGGCCCATATTGCCACCCAGCCTCAAAATACCAGCCCACAGCCACCACAGAATGAGGTGTATTTATTAGATGTGCCAAATTCTGTCGCTTTAACCATCTTTTCCCAATTGCCCTAGTGTGGTGGCAATTGGGGTAAAATAAGGGGATAATGAAATCTGTGATTTGTCAAAAATCAGAGCTGGCATTAAACTCTAGGTTAGTGATGGGTAGGGGTCTATGAGACCCTTTTCATTAACTTGGAAGTCAAAAAAATAAACAAATCCTTTATTTGAAACTTAAAAAAAACACACAAACCCTCTTTATCCGCTTTATTAACTCCTCAAAACACCACCTCCGAAGTAATCCATCAAGTGACATCCCACATAGATCCCGGCTCTACTGCATCTCAGAAGCTGTAATCCATCAAGTGACATCCCACATAGATCCCGGCTCTACTGCATCTCAGAAGCTGCAGTGATGGAAAAGTGTCCTGTCACTGCAGCTTCTGGGACCCCACTGACACCCACGGGGTAGCTATATCTGTGAGAAGTGATGACGTCACTGGAGGGCTTCACCGTTGCCATCAGTGAACCCGGTTGAACCTGCTGCCGGATTGCGAGACAAGCCCTGAATATGTATGAGGCTTAATGAGCAGACCCGGAAGCAAGTGTGAGAGTGTCACAGAAGTGGGATAAGGGTGATTTAATTAGTTAATCACTGTTTTGCTTCCTTTTGTAACTCCCCTAGCCAACCCGAATAGTAAAGGCCCTGTTACACGGCACAACATCGTCAACGACATTGCTGATACGTTACGGGTTTGGAGGCGTTTCAACGACGTCGTTGTGACCTCGTTGCGTGTGACTCTGGCAAGTTGTAGCGATGAATCGTTGGATCGGAGTTGACAGGTTTACCAACATGTTGGAAAACCTAACGATCTCAACTCCAGCAACCTGCTGCATCATTCTGTGTGACACCGCGATAACGATGTCGTGGACGACTTCACCCATTCACATCAATGAGCAGGGATCGTTCGTGGGGTTTGCGAATGATACCTGCTCACAACATCGTTGGTGAGTTGTTCACGATATCTGGACGTGTCACATCTCACCAGCGATGTTGAAATGATGCCAAAAACGACCGCACGCTCACGAGATCATTTCCGACATCGTTTCAAAGTTATGCTGTGTAGCAGGGCCTTAAGACGGACTTCCCTGATCATTTTGGGGTCCCATCACTAGTGTTTTCCCATCGTATTGGAGCCACAACTGATATGAGGTATTCTACTGCCCCAAACGGAATAAACGATAGGGGACTGCATCCAGGAAATAATTCTGATGTGTTCAAGAAAGAATACAACACATGTCCAAATATAAATGTCCATATATTAGTACTACTTACTATTTGTCCCATGTGCACACTGCCCAAATATTAGTACCATGTGATACCAATATATTTGACCCATACATTGCCTATATAAAAGCTCCTCAGGCTAGGGCCGCTGGCTCCACACACATGAACCGGATATGCGCTATTGCAGAGCGCGCAGGAAAACGCTGCAAACCGCTAAGCATCAGGTATCCATAGAGATGCAATACACAGCCGGCGCATAGCGTTACATGCCGTTAACGCTATGCGCTCAGCCTGCCAAAAGTTTTAGACGGATTGAGCAGGTTGAAGGCTGACGCTAGTTAGGCCCTAGCCTTAGTGCGCTCTCTACTATTCTGTACTGATGTCATGAAGGGCATAAGAAAATGTTGTCCTGACTGATTCTTGCATTTTAATATAACTTTGACACTACAACAGCCCAGACTGAACAACCAGTCTTAAGTCAGTCTGCAATTTAAATTTCCAAATTCCTTATTTCTGGCAGATAATAAGTAGGAAAAAATGCCAGGAAATAAACTATATGAACTGGGCGTCGGCTGTAGGAAAATAATCTATAGCGCTGTTGCTGTGGCACTTTGTTTTGGATAAATAGAAGACGTCAAGATTTAGAAATTTGTCTTTCTTTTACTTTGTCCTAAAATATGACTTTTATTTAACAGCAAGAATGCGGATGAGAGCCATAAAGCAGGTGTCTGATGGCTGCTCTGCACCATAAAACAATTCACTATTGGCTTTATACGAAAAGAGCTGAATTGCAGTGAAGATGCTAGTGTAGCCGACCCTGGAAAAAAGGGATTCTGTCTAAATATATAAGAAAAATAGATGCCTTCTTACATCATTAGGTATAGTATGTCAAGATCATCAGGCGGACACCATCTAACGTCCTATAAAAAGCCAATAGTACATGACAGCAGTGGAGGAGTGCTGTATATCACTGCACTCCCATTGCTTTTTTGTCATTTTTAGTCAAAGTTACCGTCTCTGCCTGACTACCATACTCAGTGGTGTACCTTCAGGCCCTGGGGCCCCGATGCGAAAGCTCCAACGGGGCCCCCAATTATTGCAAATCTTTAATAGTATTAGTATTTTTCTATGGGCCAAAGGGACTTTTGGGGCCCCCTAGGCTGCAGGGTCCGGTTGCGATCGCAACCCCTGCACCTGTTGTAGTTACGCCCCTGACTATACTACAGGCAATGCCCTGTGCAAACATTCCTGAGTAATGATACAACTGTGATCATTCACAGGGTGGATAGCCAGAAGCAAAGAATGACTGAATATCGCACCTGTCAGCGACTACAGTGTCCTCTCAATGTCAATATCTACTAAGACGTTTTAACTATGAAAAAAAATTATTTAGTTTTTGCTTAGGCCCCTTTCACATCAGCGTTTTACGCTGATCGTGGTAGATGCGGTGGATTTACCGCATCGGCCGCCTAACCGTCACACTTGCGGTTCACCTGTGGCAAGCCCCATGCAATGTCTATCGGGCTTGCGGCAGGTGCGGCAAGTGCGGTATTGTTGCGGTTTCAGCACTTGCGGCAGCTGCGGCTGCGGAAAAACCGCTGCTTGCCACGGTTTTTCCGCGACCGCAACTGCCGCAAGTGCCGCAACCGCAACTATACCGCACTTGCCGCAAGCCCCATAGACACTACATGGGGCTTGCCGCAGGTAAACCGCAAGTGTGATGGTTAGGCAGTAAATCCGCCGCATCTGCCGCGATCAGCTTAAAACGCTGATATGAAAGGGGCCTTAGTCACAAAATATCTTCCTACCTATGAGTATACACCTGGAAGCTTAAGGGTGGCATCTGCAGGCTGAACAGCAGCGGTATTCATTTAATCCTCGAAGAAATGTGACAAGCGGTGTTGCCCAGCTTTTTATGTTTAGAGAAAATAAAAGTACATCTTGATAAATTAGAATACAATCCAAGCTGCTTGAGGTCTAGTGTGAAGTTTCCACAATCAGTGGTGGTTTGGGGAGCCATGTCATCTGCTGGTGTAGGTCCACTGTGTTTTATCAAGACCAAAGTCAGCACTGTTGTCTACAAGCACTTCATGCTTCTGACTCACCCCAGTGGGGGCTGTGGGGTTCTCAGAGCTGGGCCTTTCTCGACGTCCTCGGCGTTTTTTGGAGGGAGCTGTCACAGTGGCGTTACCCAGTCCATGGCCACCCGGATGGGCAGTCAATAAAAAGGGGAAAAGAGTTTTTGGAATAGCGGAATTGGGGGATGGTTGTCGTGACGACACCTGTCGTATGCCGCTGTTAGTAGCCGCTGCTGCAGGCCAGGACCTCTGGGGGTGATGGAATGACAGCTGAGATGGTACCGCTTCCCACAGGTGGAGCAAATCCCCAGGGCATCTGGAGTAAGGGGGTGTTTGGGTGCTGGAGAGCCAGCGGGGCTGAGCTGGCTGCAGGGAAGGATCAGGACTTCTCCCAGGCAGGTCCCTGCTGCCTGCGCGGCGTTCCAGTCTACCGCTCCTAAGGCGGGAAATAAACTCCACAGATGCCTGAGCAGTCACACTACCTGGGTTCACCTGCTCTCCCTGGGACCGGGTGTGTTGGGGGTGTTTGTGGGTAACTGGACTTACCAAACCTGGTTGCTGCAGACTGGAATACTACCCCCGGTGTGGGCGCAGTACACCTTAGTGGCGACCAGCCCGCCACACTTCCCTCTGCCGACAAGCTCTTTGGAGATGTGGCTCACCCTGTGGGGGCCATGGGGTACTTGGAGCCGGGCCTATCCCTCTGTCGATGTCGTCTGGGGGAATCTGGAGCTCACGGTGGCGTGACCCGGTCCGTGACCCTGGAGCAGTCACTAAAAAAAGGTATAGGTTTTCATGACGCCACTCATTGTATGCGGCTATTGGTAGCTGCTGCTGCAGTCCGGGACTTCTGGGGATGATGGAATGGCAGCTGTGATGGTTTCGCTCCCTACGGGTGGAGCGGTTCCCCAGGGCATCCGGTGTTGGGATTGGTATTGGTTGTGGAGGGCCAGCGAGGCTAATCTGGCTGCAGGGAGGGGTCAGAGCACTTCACATGCAGGGTCCTGCAGCCTGCGTGGGTTATCAGCAGTCTACCGCCCCTCAGGCAGGAAATGAAAAGTCTCACACACAGTTCTGAGATCCAAACTTGGTTTACTTGGCTTTTCTCTGTGGGCACCACAAGATACAGTTCTGGTACAATCGCGGGCCGGGTAGTCCTCAACAACCAGGATAGCTCGTCTAAGACACCCCCTTTATGTTCCTTCCTCTAGGGATGCCTTTCTCAGTGCTGCGTGCTCGCCTAACTCCTGCTCGCGCCTCCACGCACAGTGCCCCGATCCAGCAGTCACGGGTTCTGTCGGGCGATAGGCAATATTCCCTGACCCCATTGAGAAAGCATTTAGCGAAACGCATCTGGGGCACCTGGACACCTTCTCCACCTTGATATGGGTAAGTTCTGAGGGTTATAGGAAGGGGTAAGAAATGGTTACTGCATGCACTTAACGGGTTTGTGCAATTTCACACAAAGCAACTTGGGGAAATATATATGTAATGAGCTGAGTGTCTCCTATCTTTGATGCGGTTGGAATATGGGAATAGTGAATTGGATATTGTCCAGTACTATCCCATATGACCTCCTACTATCAGGACGGGGATTGTCTCTTCAGCATTTCTCATTATCTTTCTCCCATAGGGGGCTTTACATAGTAGTCCTTGATTTCATATACCTCAGACCTTAGACCTCATATCAAAAAATAGGGGGTTACACTCTGAACCTGGAATATTATTGTCACAATTCACTACAAATTTTGATCATTGTATAAAATAAATATTTTACTAAGATGTATCTTATATTAACTGCTGTGAGAAGGATTTTATATGCAAAGTAAAAATACTCAATAAAATCTTTATTATTCAAACATAGCATGGGTTACTTCGATATACACAATTTGAAATGGAGCCAAAAGCCTTCTTCTTTAATTTTTAATGACAAATATTCCCTGACCCCTAGTACAGCTGCCTTCTCAGCGGATGTGTCGGGAGTGGGCCATAGCTCATCTGGACCTCGTGACCTCCGGTTCCGTGGTTGGAGTATGGATTCTCCTCATCACCTTCAGGGCCGGTCCCCTGGTCTGCACCTTGCCTCTCCACTGTCACTTCAGATTTGGCACCTAGGGCTCCCTCTTTCTCTTTGCAGCCTGCTGTTCCGGGATCCGGGACGAGCCACATCTCCGCTCAAGTCCTCCAGGTCCTTCTCTCTTGCTTACTCCCAAGTATATATATAAAAAATATATTTTATTTAAACAACAAATGTAAAAACACCACAAATCACAGTGAAATAGTGAGATAGTGATTTAAAAAATCATAGTAATGTCCAAACTGGCTATCATCCTACCAACAGGGTTTTGATACTATTACTTTCCCTGCCTAACAGTGGAGTTTTGTTTCACCCTGATTTGTACTGGTGTCTCTGCTCCCTGAAGAGGTGATGGGAGCTCTCCAAGAGCTGCGCTGCTAATCTATGTTGTAATTCCAGGAAAGCTCCCTGCCTGGAGATGCCATTGGCAGCGCACATCATGGTGGTGCACACCATGGCAGTGCACATCATGGCAGCGCACACTTCCAGGCAGGGAGGTTTTCTGAAACTACACTTCAATTTAGAATAACAGCACAGCTCTTGGAGACATCCCAGATTATAATGAGGGCGATCTGGCCATGGGCCCTCAGGAGCCTCGAGCGGCAGCACAGACTGCTCTCATTATAATTCCTGAGGCCTCCACGGTGTGATGGGGTTTTCTGTGGTCCTGGAGTATCCCGCAGGTGCGGATCCCCAAAATCCGGTACTTCTCTGGGCAAACTTCCTCAAGTTCCGCACTGCCTTTTGGCTTTCTGCTCCATTCCTTCAGTCCCACTTAGGCTTGCAGGACGTAGAAGGGCCACTCTGGGTCACTGGTTCAGGCCTAACTACAGCGCTGACCACCAGGACGTCTTCGCAGCTCTCCTAGCGTCTACACACTCTGACTAACTCCTCCCCCAGCAGCAGTATTTATAGGGGATCTTGCCTAAGGTTGGCAAGTGGAGCTCCCCCTACTGTACCGGGGTGGAAGGTGTTGTATGTAGTAGGTACCTGCTGTGGAAACCCAGCTGTGCATTAGAGAAGTCTGTGGCTACCTGCGTGAGCAGGGCGCACAAATCCCCTGTAAATATACCCTTTTTCAAAGAGGTCCCCCAGGACACGGGATCAGGCGCGGCCACCACTCCCCGTGACACAGGAGCGTTAACCCCTTGAGCCTGATACCCGAGTACCCCAAAGCCTGGGGCTCGACAGGACCCCGTGGAGGCAGCAGCACAGAGGATGTCAGGAGAAAAGAGACAGCAGCACAGCACTGCATATGGTGGATTAGTGGTTAGCACTGTATGGTGGCTCAGTGGTTAGCACTGTACGGTGGCTCAGTGGTTAGCATTGTACAGTTGCTCAGTGGTTATCACTGTATGGTGACTGAGTGGTTAGCACTGTATGGTGTCTCAGTGGTTAGCACTGTATGGTGCCTCAGTAGTTAGCACTGTATGATGGCTCAGTGGTTAGCACTGAATATGGTGTCTCAGTGGTTAGCACTGTATGGTGGCTCAGTGGTTAGCACTGTATGGTGGCTCAGTAGTTAGCATTGTACGGTGGCTCAGTGGTTAGCACTGTACGGTGACTCAGTGGTTAGCACTGTACGGTGACTTAGTGGTTAGCACTGTATGGTGCCTCAGTGGTTAGCACTGAATGGTGACTTAGTGGTTAGTACTGTATGGTCGCTCAGTGGTTAGCACTGTATGGTGACTTAGTCGTTAGCACTGTACGGTGACTTAGTCGTTAGCACAGTACGGTGGCTGTGGTTAGCACTGTATGGTGCCTCAGTAGTTAGCACTGTATGATGGCTCAGTGGTTAGCACTGTATGGTGGCTCAGTAGTTAGCATTGTACGGTGGCTCAGTGGTTAGCACTGTACGGTGACTCAGTGGTTAGCACTGTACGGTGACTTAGTGGTTAGCACTGTATGGTGCCTCAGTGGTTAGCACAGTATGGTGGCTCAGTGGTTAGCACTGTATGGTGGCACAGTGGTTAGCACTGTATGATGGCTCAGTGTTGAGCACTGTATGGTGGCTCAGTGGTTGGCACTGTACGGTGACTTAGTGGTTAGCACTGTATCTTGGTTCAATGGTGAGCACTGTATGGTGGCTCAGTGGGTAGCACTGTATGGTGGCTCAGGGGTTAGCACTGTATGGTGACTTAGTGGTTAGCACTGTATGGTGGCTCAGTGGTTAGCACTGTACGGTGACTTAGCCAACATACTATGCTGCCACGACCCCTGTGCACTGACTGGGGTCCCATTATTGAGTATATCACTCAATGGTCCCACGGTATAGTTTGGGCTAGGCCACTTTAACCCCGGTTATATTCTGGGCGGAAGGGTTAATCTTGCCTGTTACATCGGGAGATTAAGGGTAGCACTATTATTTTATAGCTACAATTTTAAAGTTTCCAAATGGGTATATTTTAGCTAATTTTAGCTCAAAATTATGTATACTTATGGTCAGCGCCGGACTGGGCTGTCTGGGGCCCACCCTTCAGCTATATGCAAATACCTGTTAGCCGTTATACCCATTATAGTGGAGCGTGGACTGTGAAACCCAGGCGGCTCCTGCACATCACTGTGCGCTCACCATTACTGCGATGTACAATTACTGTAGTTTGCATCAAAGGGATTTTTTGTTGAAAACTAGTTATCAGTGATGCACAGGTTCGGAAGATGATCACTTATTTATTGGTGGAATCCGCACCGTCAGAAGAATGTGGCACTTTGAGCATTTGGTGAGTTTTTTACCTCAATATTTGTAAGGCAAAACCAGGAGTGGAGCAATCAGAGGTAATGTTTTTTCTGTATTTCTCACTCACTCACTCCTGGTTTTCTTTTATAAATACTAAGGTGAAAATCTCACCAAATGCTCAACTTGCTTTCTCTGGCGAACCTTTGTAACTGCATCTCTGCTGCTGTGTCACAGGACAGGGAGGGGTTAAACATCCAAGTATTTAATATCTATTGGAAATAAAGTAGTTTCCCCTTATTGATATCAGATAAAACAAATGACCAACCACAATCCACTCTACCAAGACCAATAATACCAGATAGAAGGCAGAAATACCACCACACCATGACCAGATCAGATATTACCACCACATAGTTCCCAAATAATGCCATATACAAGGCACAAATACCGCCACAACCATGACCAAAACACATAATACCACCACATAGTGATCAAATGCTACCACATACAAGGTATAAATACTGCCACACCATGAGACCACATATTACCACCACATAGTGACCGAATAATACCACATACAAGGGACAAATACTGCCATGTCATGACCAAAGCACATAATTCCACCATATAGTGACAAATAATCTATTATATAATTGCCTAGAATTCTATTTCCGGACAAAAGCCAACTTCCGTGGCTTTGTCCGGAGATAAATGTCCGGAGATAAATGTCTGGAGATAAGTGACGTCACCAGCGTTTACTACACCCGCTCAGGGTGGACCAAGATGGCGGCCCTCAGGAAGGTCCGCTGTGCTTAGGGCCCACCTCCGGCGGACATTTATCTCCGGAGCGGCCGTGAGGTAGCCGGGAGCCGACCTCGGCTCCCGGCTACCTCGCGCCGCTGGAGCGAGCCGGGTATCTCCGTGCCGGGCATATCCGTGGCTCAGCTCCGGGGAGCCGCGAGCCAGCCGGCATTTGCCCGGTACCGCCACCGCAATTCTGATTGGTCGCTCGCAAGCGAGAGACCAATCAGATTCAAGCCGCAGCACAGCGCCTTCAGTGCGCCGACCAATCAGAATAGCGGCGGGCGCTATGCCGGCAATCAGCATAGCGCCGCGCTCTATGGCGCCATACTTCAAATACACTGAGTACAGTGTATTTCAAAGATGGCGCCATAGCTGGCGGCGCTATTCTGATTGGTCCCCGCATTCAGCGTGGCGACCAATCAGAATAGCGCCGCGCTTTATGGCGCCATACTTCAAATACACTGAGTACAGTGTATTTCAAAGATGGCGCCATAGCTGGCGGCGCTATTCTGATTGGTCGCCGCATTTGTACACACACACACACACTCTGCTATACTTACCACCGGTCCTGCGTCCGCTGCCTGGATCCTCAGTTGACATGTCGCCGCCCCCGAACTACTGGATCCAATATAGCGTCCAAGATGTCTCGCCAAACTACCCAGACCACATATTGCATCCAGTGGTCCGGGGGCGGCGACATGTCGACTCAGGATCCAGGCGGCGGAGAAGACGCAGGGTCGGTGGTAAGTGTAGCGGAGTGTGTGTATGTGTGTGCTGACCACTCTGCCCACGGCGCTGCGCTGACCACTCTGCCCACGGCGCTGCACTGACCAATCTCGCCACACTCACTGCTAACCACTGAGCCACCGCACTCACTGCTAACCACTGAGCCACCGCACTCACTGCTAACCACTGAGCCACCGCACTCACTGCTAACCACTGAGCCACCGCACTCACTGCTAACTACTGAGCCACCGCACTCACTGCTAACCTCTGAGCCACCGCACTCAGTGCTAACCACTGAGCCACCGCACTCAGTGCTAACCACTGAGCCACCGCACTCAGTGCTAACCACTGAGCCACCGCACTCAGTGCTAACCACTGAGCCACCGCACTCAGTGCTAACCACTGAGCCACCGCACTCAGTGCTAACCACTGAGCCACCGCACTCAGTGCTAACCACTGAGCCACCGCACGCAGTGCTAACCACTGAGCCACCGCGCAGTGCTAACCACTGAGCCACCGCGCAGTGCTAACCACTGAGCAACCGCGCAGTGCTAACCACTGAGCCACCGCGCAGTGCTAACCACTGAGCCACCGTATACTCTGCTACCCACTGAGCCACCTGTATACACACAATTAATTTTACCGCACTATTAGTAAATAAACTATATATGGATTCTAGATTACCCGATTCTTTAGAATCGGGCCGCCATCTAGTAATAAAATAATCAAAATGTAAAAAAGCTCTGTATACTGGGTCAGTGTACAGGTTATACAGTGATCACCAATGACATTATACACAGGAGATATGTATATAGTGTCAGTGTACAGGTAATACAGTGATAACAGGTGACATTATACACAGGAGTTCTGTATATAGTGTACAGGTTATACAGTCAACCCCAGTGACATTATGCACAGAAGATATGTATATAGTGTCAGTGTGTATGTATAGGTAATACACATACTCACCAGTGATGTCTGTAGGTGAAGTTCTTTATCTGTCGCAGACCAATATCACGTCTTCTATGCAGGACTCATCTTTGCAGAAAACAACATCGTTAGCTATACCTGACTCATTTCCAGAGCACAATCCACACTTTTCCTAAGATTTCTACACTACATCATATGAAAAAAAAGCGACATAGTGCCGCACTACACAGTAAAAGTGCTGCAGTGTCATTCTGTGCCTGCTCATCCTTGTCAGCAGACTTTTTTGATGGCAAAGATGTAGCAGAGCTGAAGACAGAAGACCCATGAATTATGTCGGAGAGAGGATTTTTTCTTATTAAAGGTGGGAGTCCCTAAATGTGTGTGCAGCTGGGTGTGGCAGGCCGTAGCTATCCGCTTTATCTGGGTTGAGATTCAAAAATTCTGCGGAGTGCTACATCATGTTTTTAAAAATTATTTCTTTTCACATTTGTGTATGTGACAGACCCAACAGCCAATCACAGATGCTGTCAAAAAGGATGGGCGTCTGTGATTGGCTGTTCGCGTAATCTACAATCATCCCATACATTCTGGTATGGTACTATGTATGGGCTGCTTTCAGGTTACTCAAGCAGCCAATCACAGATGCCCATTCTCTGTGTCAGCATCTGTGATTAGGTTGGGCCTGTCACACATATAATAGTGTAAAAATAAATAATAATAAAAAAAAATGACATAGTGCTCTGCAGAATTTTTTATTCTCAGCGCAGATAAAGTAGACCGCTAAGGGCTGTCACCTCCAGCTGCCTGGCTTTACCTTGGCTGGTGATCAAAAGTCAGGCATGCCAAATGTTTTTTTTTTTAATTATTAAAAAAAAATAATAATAAAAAAAAAAAAAATGTGTGGGCTCCCGCCATATTTTGATCACCAGCCAGGTAAAACCAGGCAGCCTTACACAAAAAAAAAACAGGTTGATCATTAAAATTTAATATTTTTTTCTTTTGCGCTAGAGCATGTTTTAGGACCCTTTCTATCATATGACACCCCAACTTTTACATAGGGGTGCAAATTGAAAAAAAGGCCATACCATTTTGCCAAATATGGCAAGATCTCAAAGTGCAAATCCATAAGGATTGACTCTGTGACCGCACTATCTTTGGCCTTTGACAACCTACTGATTGGCAAGAGAAATAGACCAATTTTCATGTTGATGATATGTCATATTTTCGTGTGACGACAAAAAGCGAATTTGCGTCGGACTGTCAAAAATTGGCGACTTTTGAACCGTCGAGGCAATGTTAAATTTCAATATGTTGTTACATTCGTCCCTTCAAGACGATCAATTCGGTACCAGACTTGTCCACTTGCCACGAGAGGAAGGCTCTCTAGCCCCCCAAAAACATCAGATTTCTTCTAAATGACTTTTACTAGAAAGGCGAGTTTGTTAGCCATTGAAAGTACGCCTCCTCCTGAGTGTTTATGTCAAAACTCATGACTCTGAGATGTGTCGTTTTTATAAAACTGCGAATTTCGTGTCGCCATTTCTTGTTGTCAGACAATTTTGCTAACATATAAAAATTTGTATCTAAAAAACTAAGCATCCACAAACTAAGCATCCGGCTGGTTACAGAAATACGGCGAAGCCTACGTCAAATTTTTTTCAGAAAAATCCATAAAACAATATAAATAAAAGGGACTGCATCTTTATTAACCCCTGAACCATGGTCGAGGGGTTAATAAAGATGCAGTCCCTTTTTTAGGATTGTTTTATTGATTTTTCAGAAAAAAAAAAATGACGTGGGCTTCGCCGTATTTCTGTAACCAGCCGGATTCAGCAGGCAGCGACGCGCTGCCCCCAAACCCAGGTGACTATTTGTACCTGCCCGGACACAAGAATATAGGGGAGCCCCCTTTTTTGTTATTTCATGAATTTCATGAAATAATAAAAAGAAAATGCGTGGGGCTCCGCGCAATTTCTATGTCCAGCTAGGTACAGCTAAGCAGCTGGGAGCTGGAATCCGCAGCGCAGGGAGGCCCAAGCTTTCTGGGCACCCCCCGCTGCAAATTGCAGCCCGCAGCCGCCCCAGAAGATGGCACGTTCATTGAAGCGCCATCCTCTGGCGCTGAACCCCGCTCTTCCAGTGGCTCTGGTGGCGGGTGGCTCACTGGGTAATAAAGGTGTTAGGGCCAGGTTTGTATTATCAGCTGGCCCTAAGCACGAAATTTATGGCGGGCACGCCAATATTAGACATGACCGCCATGAATTTCCAGTAATCAATAGAAGAAAAAAACACAACACAGAGAAAAATAATTTTATTAAAAATAAAACAGAACACAATTAGGGACTCCATCTTTATTTAAAAAATCCTCTTCCGTCCGACGTTGACCAAAACGCAATTTCAGCTCTGCTACATCCCTGTGCATAGACACACAGGGATGTAGCAGAGCTGAGAACTGACTAAGAAGTATATGCAAGAAAGTTATATGACCCAGTTGTTGCCCCACTGAGGTGTAGAGGGGGCCAACACAGTTTGATGTTTTATCTGTTTTATCTGTTTGGTGACAACAATTCCAGTTCCAGTCCTCAGACTGACTCTGACTGATTCCAGTGACGCAACCAGTTCCAAGACTCTGACTAACTGCCTTCCTAACACCACCGACTGGTTTCCATAATGTGCACACAGTGTAAGCAAGGTGTGAAGCTTGCTATTTCTACTGACTTGGTTACAGACCAATTTCACCTCTCTTCCCCCTCCCAAGGTTTAGAGTGTTCAGAATAAACTTTAATGCCCGGCTCACTGAAGGTATCCCAGTTGACTCCCCTTTACACAATCCTGCTGACAGTGGTGACCTTGAGGGGTGGACAGCCATAACCAAGATAGAAGCATAGAGACTTGGGTTTAAGCTATAATATGGGTGTTAATCAGTCAAAGCTTTAGCAAGTTACCCCCAAGAGACCTTGTGGCAGAGAGGAAAGTGAAGAAGTATGTAAAGAAAGGAAAGTGAAGAAGTATGTAGCAAGAAGGGGAGGGAAGACTGTGTGTTATTTTATGATTATTTGTTAGGACGCATTAGCTTTAATACGGGTACGCAGGCTACCAGTACAAGGGGAGATTTAAGGGCAGGTGTACATATTACATAGGCTGCCAGTATAGGTGAGTGAAGAGGTAAGGGTAGGTGTACCGAACGCAGGCTGTCAGTATAGGTGGGTAAGGACAGGCGTCCTCTCCAAGAAAGGAGGGAAGACCGGTGTACCATGGCATAAGTATTTGCTGGGATAGAGACACCGGTAAATAGTGATTAAAGATGTTGCGTCTTTCCAAGAAAAAGCACAGTCTCCCTCCGGCAGCAAAAAATGGCCATTAATATGGTCTGTGAAAGAGAAGGGGAAAAGTATGTTAAAATTGCAAACAAGCACAATTAGAAGGCTATGAGGAAGTTAAAGGGGAAGGAGGGTGCTGTAATGTTATATGGTTATGTGTGTATAACGCTAGGTGGCTATACTACCATAGGAGGCTGTGAGTGGTGTTAAATGAAGCTGTAATCGGGGCCCCTGTGTATACAAGTCATAATAAAGAGGTTTCTGTAAGCTCCAAAATGCTGAGATGTGAGATGTAATAAAAGGGTTGATTATTGTCTTATCTATATGTGATGTATGTTTTGTATCATGTGTGATGTGAGCAGGTGTTTAGTGTATGGTTTTTGGGTTACACATGCTGCCAAGCGATTCCCTAGGGAGAAAGCTACCTTATAATGTGTATGTTCCCCTTGGTATATACATAATATTCATAGTGTGTTTCTGCCAACATGCATTCCGTCCAAGGTCAGGCTGTGTGAGAATTGTGCACAGATATTTTCTCTTCCCCCTCCCCTTCTGTACTTGATGGGAGGGGGTAGGGGCGAGTCTGCACTAGCGTGTTCATTTTTACATGCGGGAGGGACATTCACCCATCTTTCTATAAGATTAAGATCCTGAGTGGAAGGCAGGAATTTCTTTTCATTTTTGGTTGTGAATATTAAGAATCATAATTGTTCACTGGAAAAATATATTGCAATCTGAGAGTCCACAGTGGTTGATACCTTTTAATGGCTAACTGAAAAGATGGTAAACATAGCAAGCTTTCAGGACGCTGAGTTCCCTTCTTCAGGCTGGTAATGACACAAATTCTGAAGACACATACATTTATACATAAGCAATAGAAAAAAAAAAAGGGAAAGAAGAGAAAAAAAAAGGCAAAACAGTGTTATATGCTCTGGTGGATTTGACAGGTGACGCAAAGCAGAGTCGGGTAGGGAGCGGTGGAGGAGCAGGGACAGAAAAACCAGATTTCTAAGATAAGTGGAACCAATTGTATTAGGTAGATGGTTAGTAACCCATGGAGACCTGAAAATACTTAGTTAAGTTGTGGAGAGCAGAGTTCTAAGTGACAGAGTTCACAGAAGTGTCAAGAGTTCATAGTCCTATAATTTCAGTGTGTTGCTTGCAAGCTGTCTCCAAATGCACTTTCATTTTATATAAAAAATGCATGAATCTGCTATCCCCAAATGTCCGTTCATTTTACATAAAATCCCATAAATCCATGTGAAATATTTAATCCAGTTTTGAGTGTGTTGAAGGTTGTTATCAATTTGTATTCCCAAATTCTTCTCTCTCTCTGAGATCTGAAGTTACTCTTTAAAATGAGCAGCCTCATATCGGATTCAGTGTTTGCTCAGAGCTGCAAAAATGGTTCACTACAGGTAGGTCCATACGCTTTTCTTTTATTGAGTGGCGTTGAGAATTCATTCTTGTTCTGAATTGCAATCCGGTCTCCCCTATGTACATGCCACCTGTTGGGCATTTGGTACATATAATTAAATACACCACATTGCTTGTGGTGCAGCTAAAGTTACCTGGGATCGTGTAGTCCTGATCTGTCCCAGGAATCCTTATTTTGTCCGTTGTCATTATAGATGGACAGGTTTTGCAACTGTTCTGGTTGCAGGGAAAAGTTCCTGTAGCTGCTGGAGAGGACAGGGTGCTTCTCACAATGATGTTTTTTAGATTCGGAGGTTGTCTAAAGCACAAGAGTGGGGGATGCGGAAATATTGATTTTAGTCGGGCATATTTTTGTAGGCGTGGTTGCAGTTTCAGTGCAGCTCCTCTTAGCACCTCCAGACTCGGATTGTAGGTGACTACAAGAGGAACTCTGTTGTTTTCTTGTCTAGTTTTTTAATGTAGAAGATGATTCCTTGATATTCTGGTGGCTCTTGTAATCTGGTTCTCGATTGTTCTTGGATGGTAGCCCTGGTTCAAAAAGGTCTTTCTGAGGCCCTCAAGGTGATTGTCTCTATCTGTAGAGTTGGAACATATCCGCTTGTATCTGATGGCCTGGCTGTACACTATAGAGTTTTTTATGTGCTTTGGATGAAAGCTGTCCCATCGGAGATATGTTGGATGGTCAATTGGTTTCCGGTACAAGGATGTCTCTATTTCATTGTTCTGTAGCTTAATGATGGTGTCCAGAAAGCTGATTTCAGTGCAGGAGTAGTTGAGTGTTAAGTTAATGGTGGGGTGAAATTGATTAAAGTGTTCATGGAACGTCTTCAGCTGTTGCTCAGACTCCATCCAGATGATCAAGATGTCATCAATATAACGGTAGTAGGCCGGAGGCCTGATAGGGCAAGAGGATAAAAAGTCACCTTCAAGCTTGGCCATGAAAAGGTTTGCATACTGTGGTGCCATTTTGCTTCCCATTGCCGTGCCAGTCTCCTGTAAATATATGTTGTCGTCAAATGTAAAGTAATTATGCGTGAGGATGAATTTTGTGAGTTCTACCACAGAGTCAGCATCAATCCCTGTGTTTTCCAGGAAGGTTTTGCAGGCATTTAATCCATCCTGGTGTGGGATGTTGCTATACAAAGACTCCACATCCATGGTGGCGAGGATGGTTCCTTCTGGTAGAGGACCTATTGCTGACAGTTTATTCAATAGGTCAGTTGTGTCCTGAATGTAGCTGGGTGTCTCTTTTACCAGGGTTTGAGAACACCCTCTACCCACCAAGAAATTTTTTCATTGAGGGTGCCCACACATGAAATGATTGGTCTCCCTGGATTTCCTGATTTGTGAATTTTGGGAAGCATGCAGAATGTGCCTGTTCTTGGACTTACTGGTAGAAGGTCATCAGCTCTTAAGGATACGTCAGGTAGACAAGAAACCAGCCTTTTTAATTCCTTGTAATAGTCCTGTGTGGGGTCAGACTGCAATTTCTTGTAGTAACGTGTGTCCATCAGTTGTCTGTTTGCTTCCTTCAGGTAATCAGATTTTTTCATCATGACTATTGCACCACCCTTGTCTGCAGGTTTAATGATGATTTCTTTGTTGGTTTTCAAGGACCGTATGGCCCTTCTCTCCTGGGCATTGACATTTGATGGTGGACTCTTGTGTGTATCTAAAATAGTGGATTTTACCAAATGTCTGAAAGTGTCTATATAGTTGTTCAAGTGGGAGTTACGCTTAAGATCAGGTGTCCAGTCTGACTTTTTTTTCTTGGTTGTCGAGATCCTTGTTCCTTCGGCCCAGTTGGGTTCGGAATCCTTTTTGTCGCTGAAAATTTCCCTTAGGCGTAATCTCCTGAAGTAATCCTCCATGTCGCTGCACAGTTCAATTTTATCCAGAGCTTTAATAGGACAAAACGAGAGTCCCCTTTTTATGTAAAATGAACATACATTTGGGGATAGCAGATTCATGCATTTTTTATATAAAATGATAGTGCGTTTGGAGACAGCTTGCAACACACTGAAATTATAGGACTATGAACTCTTGACACTTCTGTGAACTCTGTCACTTAGAACTCTGCTCTCCACAACTTAACTAAGTATTTTCAGGTCTCCATGGGTTACTAACCATCTACCTAATACAATTGGTTCCGCTTATCTTAGAAATCTGGTTTCTCTGTCCCTGCTCCTCCACCCCTCCCTACCCGACTCTGCTTTGCGTCACCTGTCAAATCCACCAGAGCATATAACACTGTTTTGCCTTTTTTTTTCTCTTCTTTCCCTTTTTTTTTTTTTCTATTGCTTATGTATAAATGTATGTGTCTTCAGAATTTGTGTCATTACCAGCCTGAAGAAGGGAACTCAGCGTCCCGAAAGCTTGCTATGTTTACCATCTTTTCAGTTAGCCATTAAAAGGTATCAACCACTGTGGACTCTCAGATTGCAATATATTTTTCCAGTGAACAATTATGATTCTTAATATTCACAACCAAAAATGAAAAGAAATTCCTGCCTTCCACTCAGGATCCTAATCTTATAGAAAGATGGGTGAATGTCCCTCCCGCATGTAAAAATGAACACGCTAGTGCAGACTCGCCTCTACCCCCTCCCATCAAGTACAGAAGGGGAGGGGAAGAGAAAATATCTGCGCACAATTCTCACACAGCCTGACCTTGGACGGAATGCATGTTGGCAGAAACACACTATGAATATTATGTATATACCAAGGGGAACATACACATTATAAGGTAGCTTTCTCCCTAGGGAATCGCTTGGCAGCATGTGTAACCCAAAAACCATACACTAAACACCTGCTCACATCACACATACATCACATATAGATAAGACAATAATCAACCCTTTCATTACATCTCACATCTCAGCATTTTGGAGCTTACACAAACCTCTTTATTATGACTTGTATACACAGGGGCCCCGATTACAGCTTCATTTAACACCACTCACAGCCTCCTATGGTAGTCCCGAAAAGTCAGCGTCCCGAAAGCTTGCTATGTTTACCATCTTTTCAGTTAGCCATTAAAAGGTATCAACCACTGTGGACTCTCAGATTGCAATATATTTTTAGCAAACCAGAAGACACCGGGCACTAACCGTATATACTGAAAACGAGGCTGTCACTCCCGTGACTACTGCTGCCCGTAATGGTGGTGCCGGCTATAAAGTAAGTCCATACAATAAACAAGGAATGAGAGCCGCACTCACCATTAGCAGATCTTGTCGTTTTATTCTTAATTCAGTCCAGTCATATGGACCTCAGCAGGGAAGGGGAGGAGGTGCGGGGACGGAGGACGACGGCCTGCCGTTTCGCGGTGTGTACCGCTTCGACGGGTCCTCTATAGCGTCTGTCGTCATATCCGGGCTTAAAAAGCCGGTCTTGACGTCACTACCGCTATAGTTGAATAATGTGACAAAGTGATTAAAAACTTTACAAATACTGTTCAAAACATCAATCGGGTGTGAATACAGGCTGATATGATCATACATATAAATTATACAACATTTCATCATATTATTTTCAGTAGCACATACTCTGATATCTAACGCCTAACACTGCCGAGCGAGTGATTCATCAGATAGTACCGTAGTGCCACTATAACAGGTGCATTAGGACAAAGGGTTACCGCAATGACTATAAAACGCGCGACGTCTCGTTAAGGTTATTAAGACCCCTTTTGTCCAAAATACCATCTTATATAAAAGATTCAGGAGACTTCTTAAAATGCGTCGATTAGTTCGAGTGGCGGTCCGGGTATCGATTGGCCTCGATAGACGTCGAGAGCCTCTATACCCGGATCCCACAAACCCTGGCAGTGGCAGTAATCCGAGACATCCTTCAGATAGAGGGTCAAGATACCTCTCTGGTAGATTTCATATGTGAATCACTACAGTTTATCTTAACACATAATGTATTCACATTCAATGATAGATGGTATAAACAAACAGCTGGTACGGCGATGGGTACTCCGGTATCTTGTACGTTGGCGAATCTATTTTTGGCTCACTTCGAGGATCATGTTGTGTATAATAACTGTAACCCACATTTGAAAAGTATTAAATTATACGCACGTTATGTG
Organism: Allobates femoralis; assembly: GCA_033576535.1. Taxonomy (NCBI): domain Eukaryota; kingdom Metazoa; phylum Chordata; class Amphibia; order Anura; family Aromobatidae; genus Allobates; species Allobates femoralis. The sequence goes on along the minus strand of JARQOC010000004.1, from coordinate 94,914,762 downwards.
GATGACCGGCTTTTTAAGCCCGGATATGACGACAGACGCTATAGAGGACCCGTCGAAGCGGTACACACCGCGAAACGGCAGGCCGTCGTCCTCCGTCCCCGCACCTCCTCCCCTTCCCTGCTGAGGTCCATATGACTGGACTGAATTAAGAATAAAACGACAAGATCTGCTAATGGTGAGTGCGGCTCTCATTCCTTGTTTATTGTATGCAATATATTTTTCCATCTACTGGCTAACACGGTATAAATATTCTTTACCTTATCAATTGTTCACTGTGTATTTAGTTGGAAGCTAATAATATTGCCTATTCTTGGACATAATAAGTTATTTTGGACAGTTTTTGTACATTCCTGCTCGAGGTCCTACAGAATTAGGTTTTTACTGACTTTCATACAGGGATTATTCTATTTTATTGAGTCATACTGACACACTGTCTTCTTGTTTGTGTTGTTTTAATATTCTTTAGACACTATGATAGCTATTCAGGATAATTTTTGTATATTTCTGTCTGAAGGTTTATGGAGGTAGACTCTTTCTGATTTAAATAAATAAATGGTGTTAGTACGATGAACAATTGTTTTTAGAAAAGGCATAGAGAACAGACAATAATACTTAGTATATGTGTGTTAAAATTTTCAGATTCTAATCCCATTGTTTTCTAAAGTTGTTTTTCTGTTATGGCGCTGGCTCCAGGTGGGGGACGGACAGAAACTTCCGCCCAGAGTGTCCCTCCCATCTTAGAAATGTAAGACTCAGAGGAAGGTTTGCCCATCAGAACTTCCTGTGGCAGCCATCTTACACCACCCAAAAGGCCTGTTAACAATGAGACTACATCACAGTTAGTTCCACTACCAGTTTATATATCCAGTTATGATTATACAAGAGTAATATATATATACCTTTAGTCTGATATCTTCTGATTCCCTCATGCGAAAGGGGGATGGAGACATATATGGAGACATATTATAACAGAATTTAAATGGGTTTTTGGTTAAGCATCAAACAGTTATAATTTATAAATATAGTGCCAATATATTCTGCAGTGCTGTATTATTTGTTGCCTAGCTATCAATATAATTAGTAGAGAATTGTAACAAGAATTTTGTTGAATAAGTATTTTTCTGATTTTTTTTAAACTAATGCAAATTGAGTGTTTTATTTCAGATGTACGGATAGGAGAGATAATCTTACACTAGACACCGGTGGGATCCTCGCATGAGGTAATCAGAGCAATTGATTCTGAGTTTTTGCACTTTTGTGAGCAGGTGGAGCATCTTCTAAGTACAATTCTTACAAAAACGGTAAGCATGAGCTGGGTACACTTTGAAGTTAGTGACGTGGCTTGATATAACTTTTTTTGCGCAAAAAAACGGATAGACTAAGTACCCTGTATTTGTTATACTATTTTTTATACTGCACTTGCATTTAATACTTTTACTGCAGTGTACTGTTGTTTTTGGTCGCATTTAGCTTTTTGGTCTCCAAAAACGGTAAGCATATCGAATGCAGAATTGGTAAATCACGGTGAGGTAGACACCAGGTTACCAGTCTAGGATGGTATAATCACGCTGACAATCACTACAGGTGACCCCCTAGAGGTAGAGGGCAAGGTACAATTTGAAGTTAAAATAAAGTTAGTCTAGGTAGTGGCGGGAGGTTATCCATCCCAGCCTTGTTACGTCTGGCTGCCTAAGCACCCCTTCGGTATCGGACTGCCCAGACAGAACTAAATAAATACTAAAGGAACAAAATGGGAGTTGTGCTGAAGGATGGGAAAAAGGACAGGTCATGATGACGTCTCTCTTCAACAAAAGTTAGAATAGTCTTTGCTTGGCCCCACATACACCTCAACAGGTCACGAGTGTAGTCAGATGAATACTTCCTGGATCGCTCCTGGTTACAGATAAGGCCTTGTGTACAATCCTGCATTATTCCTACACACAACACAACTCAGAAAGCTCCACAAGCTTTAAGAATTGCAAATAAGGTGCGAACAAGGAGAGAAAAGTTATAAACATGTCCTAGTAGGTGTGGATCTCTCTCTCCTATATAAAATACCATAAGATGTCTAATATATTGGTTAAAATGTTCTAAAGCAGAGTGAGTAGGTAAATGAGTATATATATATGTAAATAATAATATGGTAGTTGTATAATAAATAATTGGACGTTTTCCCAGATATCCAGTTACCTTTTTGACCTGTTTTTCAGGAAAGTAGGGAGACCACTGATGATAAGTATACAGTAATTATATTGTTTAATATTATGTCTGTGTGATTCTACCTTGTATTATATATATATTGTTTTTATTTGTGCTGAGACGGACTAGCCGTAATCTGCCTCTATTATGGACTATTGACAGTAACTAGTGACCCTCATATATATATGTTGACTGAGCAATTACTGTATATATTTATGGAAAATAATGGACTAAACAACACTTTACAAGCTGGAAATATGTATATAAGATCAGGGATAGGTTATGGACAGATAGGGCGAGTCGACGTGGAGCAGGGGCACCACAGGCGTTTCAAGAGGGTGCTGACCTCTGCTGGTTAGGTAGGTTTCCAGCTTTAAAGACATTACTAGAGTACTATTAGGAGTGGGTATATCATTTATAAATTGCGTAAATCTCATGTTTTTGTTTCTATGAGCTATTTTGGATGACAATTTATTTTGATATTTTAATTAATAGAAAATGATTTTTGATTGTATATAAGATCCTTATATAGAAGTTATTTGACATGAACCATAATTGTATGATTTAGAATTGGTGATTTGGGTTTCAAGAACCCAAAGAATGTAATGTTTCTGTATATATATTGTATATCTCTTCTCTTAGGGATGATTGTTTTTCATTTATAGGTAAGTCAAGAATGGATACCATACTCTTTTTATATATATATTTTTTTCCTTAAAAGGTGGTGTGGGTATATGTAATATTAGATGATAAGATGCTCAAGGGGGGGTGACTATTCTTAAGGTTATATGTAAAATTTTGTGATTTGTTTTTGTGTTGCAATGTATTACTATGTCATTGATAGTTATGAAAATGGTACAATTTTTTATGAGATTATGGTTGAAAATGTTGTCCAGGTAATAGATTGCAGCAAGACCAACTACAAAGGCGTTACGATTGTCATTATGGTTAGACGTTACGGTTGTCTCAATGTTGGTGAAGACTCCTTCCCCCTCCTCTCTCTTTCCCCCTCAGTTACCTAGGGCAAAGATTTTGGGTAACATTTTGAATGTCTCCAAAGGGGGAAATGTTATGGCAATAAATAGTTAATCATTTATATTAGTTTATACAAGTCATTCAGAAATCTCTTAGTACAGGCTAGAGGCCTGTTTGTAGGAAAAAGGCCTTGCTCTTTTCCCTAGAGCCCTCTCTCCTTCTTCCCTCCCACCTTCGGGATTCCTCTGGCTCAGATTTTATATAATGTTTTGACTTAGAGGTAGCCGTATAGAAGTTCTTATCAACATGTTCTGAATGTACTGTACAAACCCAAGGCTAGTTTAAACTAACTAACACACAGAATATAATTGAATGTTTTTTTCAGAATAAAATGTATATTCAGCATAATATGATGCAATTACCTAGAAACACCCTAAGGAATGCCCCTTTAATGATAAGTAATAAAACTGCTAACCGCTCCTAAAATAAAGGTCTTTGTCATTAAGCTCTGCATTGACATGGCTGTCAGCGTGGTTCTTCCAGTGGCGTGCACACACTCAGACAAAGCATCAATTTGGCGGCAGACAATTAAGAGGACAGCCCATCCGAAAGGTGTGGAGGGCATCCATTACAAGAGCATGAGGTGTGTCGGGAACGTGGATGCTGGGAGCTGAAGGATCATCCTACATTTCAGCCCCTTCACACTTTTGTATAGGAAGGGGGTGTGGCAGGGGGCATGGCCACCGACCCCATTCTCATACTGCAATCCAGCCTCTAATATACCAGCCTATGTGATGTGACAGGGGGTCCATGCTTGAAATAGCAATCATGTCACCAAGCAGATACAAATTCAAGCTGTGATCCTCTGCTGTATGATGATTCATAATGTGTACTGTTATTGTGAGGCTAGGAACACAGGCAAAGCACTACACTGATTGATTCAGCTCTGCATGGTCTCCCCTCCCCCATAGGAATATGGTAGCTTCCTGTCCCTACAACTTTCTATGGATCATCATCATCACTCCCCATTAACAGTCACAGCAAGGCATTCAGAGTCTGCAGCATCTGTTAGACACACGTTATAGTACACATCTTTATTATCATGTAATATCTATTAAAAGGTAAAAAAAAATCTATTCTAATATAGGATAGATAGATGATAGATAAATTTATGGGTGGATGGATGAATACATAAGATACAGATTAATAGATGATAGATAAATACACAAACATGTAAAAGATAGATAATGGAAATATATTTTTAATCCCATATATGTTAGGGCACAGTATAAGAAACAAATAAAGGAATAATGAAACTTTGGGGTTTACACCATGTCTAACAGGTGCTGCAGGCTCTGGATGCCTTGCTGTGACTGTCACTGAGGAGTGATGATGATGATGATCCATGCAAAGTTGTAGGGACAGGAAGCTACCATGTTCCTGTGGGGGAGGGGAGACCATGCAGAGATGAAGTGATCAGTGTATTGCTTTGCCTCTGCTCCCAGCCTCACAATAACAGTACAACATTATGCATCATCACACAGCACAGGATCACGTTTATTTGTATCTGCTTGGTGACATGATTGCTATTTCAATCCTGGACATCCTGCCACACCACATAGAATTGTATATCAGGGGCAGGATTGTAGTATGAGCATGGGGCCGGCGGCCATGCCCCCTGCCACGCCCCCTCCCCATACAGAAATGTGAGGGGGTGGGAATGTAGAATGATCTTGCAGCCCCTAGGGTCCACGACCCCAACACACCTCCTGCTCTCTGCTGCTGCATGAAGCTCTCAGGCTGACATGTTATGTCCCCTGGGGCAGAGAGGGTCAGAGCTGAGGAGCAGGTATGATTTTATTGAATTCTATGCGACTTATAGATACTAGAACTAAAGTGTACAGCTGTGCTTCATCATGTAGGAGGACAGGGACTGTACTAAAATGTTTTCTCTCCCCAGAGTTCCCTTTTAAGTTATGCTGAATGAATACATTGATAGTCAGTAGTGAGTAAGGGTACCGTCACACTTGGTGACGCAACCAGCGATCCCAACAACGATACAACCTGGTAGGGATCGCTGGTGCGTCGCTATGTGGTCGCTGGTGAGATGTCAAACAGTCAGATGTCACCAGCGACGCAGCAATGATCCGGAATGATATGGAGGTCTTTGGGACCCTGTCTCTCAGACCTGTATTATTGAGGTCGTTGGTCTTTGTCTCTGTCAAACACACCGATGCATGCTGTCCAGCGGAACTCCAACGATCAAAAATGTTCCAGGTGACTCTGACACGACCAGCGATCTCACAGCAGGGGCCTGGTCGCTGCTAAGTGTCAAATATAGCGAGATCGCTGGCAAGGTCGCTGTTGCGTCACCAAACATGTGACTTAGCAGCAATCTCACTTAGTGTGACGGGGGCTTTAGAGTGGAATTTTGTGCTGAATTTGCAGATATCACTTACTATATTAGTTCTATTGACCTTTGTAACTTGTTCTTGTTTAATTTATTGTAAACAATAAAATGTCACTAATTTTAGTGAGGGTGTCAGTATTCCAGGTTTTCCGGCTTGCCGTTTGACCATTTTGCCCTCAGTCAGCATGGAGATCATTGTTTTGTTTGCCCTTCTTCCTGTCTCGTTTACATAAAGACCTGGCTCAGGTGAGCATTCATTGCTTGAGTATACTGGTTCCTGGTCTGCTCCAGCTCAGCTGTTCTCCTTGATCCTCTCACTTCCCTGGAGCTCTGTGAGATCTCGGTTCACCTTACAGCTTCCTGCATCGTGCTTCTGGTGCCGCTGCTTCTACCTTCTGGCTCGGACGTTCAAGTTTGTAAGCAACTTACCGGTTATTATCGTATGTACTGTGAGCTTTGTGGAACTTGTGTTTCATTACCTACTCGGAACTGTGTTTAAACTTGTTACCCGGTTATCCGGGTGTGGGGACCTTTTGCCACGGACTATATCTTCCGGTCGTTCCAGTACAAGGACTTGTGCTATGGACTACATGCATCCGGATTTACCTGTTTTGGACTATTGGTTTTTCGGACTGCTTCCATAAGGACTGTGCTCAACGATATATATATTGGGGTTGTATTATGTTGTGTGCTTTTGCTGTGTACTAAGTTCACCTTGTTTTGCTGTGTGTTATAAATACTTTGCACCCAAGAACCCGTCTCTGCTCTTCATTACCCTTAAGCGATCAGACTCCTCAAAACTTATACAATAGTATTACAGGGGGTTGGCTAATTTTGATTGCAACTGTATTCATAATTTAACAAAATCAGAACTGTAAATGGAATTGAAAATGCAGCCTAACATAAAGGAAAAAGCTAAGGATCAAAACAAGCATTTGGAGTATGTGAGGTAGTGGCGGCACGGCGGAGACAAGGGATCCGGGCACCACGGGTCACTGCACACGGGTTTATTCAATCCAACAGAAGAGGAAAAAAAACAACAGTCCAACAGAGCATTCCGGTCCCCTTCCTTCAGGGGTCGCTCCTCGCTGCTTTCCCAGAAGTCTATCCGCCACTAGGTCTGCGGCCTGGCTCAGAACATGCTTCCTCATCAGAATCCCAGGGAGTTGTGCTCACTCCCAACTCAAGGAACCACACCCAGTGTTCCTGCTTCCTCTTAACCCCTTCTGCTCTGAGAAGAGGAATCCCTTCTAATACCTGGTATGGAGTACGTCCTGCGGAACTGGAGGACGCACCCAGGGAGGCACATACCGGTCGCAGCATACCGACCCGGCCGGTGCCTCACATAACCCCCCCCTATGTTCAAGCGTACGGGTTTGAACACAAGGCCATAACCCTGGGCCCTGTGAGGGGACCACGTCACGGCTCGGAGCACCGGCGGAGCCAAGCAGGGGCACCCGGGGGTACCAGTGGTGCCAGACCCCACGAGCAACCAACCCGTTTTGGCCCCCAGCACCCACTAACCCCGGACGGGTACCAACGACAGAGCCCCGGGGCCCTCCGAGGAAAACGGGGTCGGCGCGCGGCACTGCTGCACCGTTCCGGACGGGGAGTCGGCGCGGCCGGCGCACGGGTCTCTGCACCCGGGGTTTAGTCACATCAACTCCACTGGGTATCCCGGTGGCGGAATCCTCGGGCTCCGGGCCCTGTCTATCTTTCATCCGAGGGGCCATATACCTGTTCCACAATACCCGGAACAAGGGCATATCCCTCCCCAGCACAACATCATAAGGGAGATCCTTTACCACCCCAACCACATGTTGAACCCGCCTGGCTGGGGTAGCAAACGTGACACGCTTCATCGGATACCTGCGATGATCCCCATGGACACTCATCACCCTGACCGTACAGCCGGTGGATTTGGTCCTGGAGACCAAGGAGGCACACACGAGGGTCATGTTGCTCCCTGAGTCCTGTAGGGCCGTCACCTCATGACCGTTAAGCCGTACGCGGCACAGTACATTCTCAGTATCCCGGGGGCCCGAGCCCCGTTTTCTGACGAGGTGGGCGAACATGGACCGCCTCCGGGAATAGTCACAGTCCATTGGTTCCCCGTTGAGGGGACACTGCGGCATCATATGTCCCACCTCCCGGCATCTTCTACATCGGGGTGGTTCCCCGCTATACCAGGGGCCGAACCGCGGCTGTCTTGATCGCCGCTTTGCTGCAGGGGGAGGCCCGTTTTCGGCCTGAGCCGAGCGCTCGCCCGCCCGGGGGCTGGGTTGGGGGTCCCTACTGTCTGGTGTGGTGGGCGCGGCCTTGCGGGTAGCCCGCATTGTCCCAGTGTCCCAGATCAGTTCCTGTGTGGCCACATGGCGCTCCACCACGTTCACCAACTGGTCTAGGGAACCCGGGTCACTGTGTCCCACCCACTTTTGTATGGGGACGGGCAGCGTACGCACGAAGCGATCCACCACCACCCGCTCTACCATCTGAGCCGGACTCAGGGCTTCAGGCTGCAGCCATTTTTTAACGAGGTGCAACAAATCATAGGCCTGTGAGCGCACGGGTTTGCCTTCCTCGTAGGCCCATTGGCTCACCCGTTGGGCCCTCACATATGTATTGACCCCAGTACGGGCCAATATCTCCCCCTTCAGGGCTCCATAGTCCAGGGCATCCTCAGTACACAGGTCTATGTATGCCTTTTGGGGATCACCAGTCAAATAGGGCGCCAGCACCTCGGCCCACTGGGCGACCGGCAGTCTCTCCGTTCAGCCACCTGCTCAAACACGGCCAGGAATGCCTCCACATCATCCCCCGAGGTCATCTTTTGCAGCGCTTGTCTTACCGCTTTCTGGACGCGGCCGTCATCACCTGGGCCTTGGGGCGGATCCCACGGTGTGGCACGAACAGCCTCGGTCAACAGGGCCATCTGCTCCTGGTGTCTTTGTTCCTGTTGTTGCTGTGCTTGGAACTGCTGCTGCTGTGCCTGAACCAGGTGTTTGAGTACCTCCTCCATGCTGGTGGTGGGCTTGTACTGGAATTTAGCCGCTTGGATCCTGGACATGCGCTGCCGGGCACCCCGCAAGAGACTGGCCGCAATGACGGCTGCTGCTCCTCTTCCTTAGCAGCCGCTCATTAGCCTCATGAAAAGTCACTTCCCACTGGAACAGAGGGCAACAGTAGCGCCGGCTACACCTCACCGGGCCGGCAATGCCCGCATTTTCCACCATATGTGAGGTAGCGGCGGCACGGCGGAGACAAGGGATCCGGGCACCACGGGTCACTGCACACGGGTTTATTCAATCCAACAGAAGAGGAAAAAAAACAACAGTCCAACAGAGCATTCCGGTCCCCTTCCTTCAGGGGTCGCTCCTCGCTGCTTTCCCAGAAGTCTATCCGCCACTAGGTCTGCGGCCTGGCTCAGAACATGCTTCCTCATCAGAATCCCAGGGAGTTGTGCTCACTCCCAACTCAAGGAACCACACCCAGTGTTCCTGCTTCCTCTTAACCCCTTCTGCTCTGAGAAGAGGAATCCCTTCTAATACCTGGTATGGAGTACGTCCTGCGGAACTGGAGGACGCACCCAGGGAGGCACATACCGGTCGCAGCATACCGACCCGGCTGGTGCCTCACAAGTAGTATAATGGATATAAAAAATATTGGTGTGCCAGCAGTGGCGTAACTAGAGTCTGGTGGGCCCCGGTGCGAAATTCAGACCTGGGCCCCCCTCTTCCCCTCGCGCGAGCACATATTGGTCAGATGTTTGGGCCCCATGTAACGTTCTAAGATCTATAAAGACTCACAAATTGACCCCTGCTATATATGGTCATCCTACTGGAATATGGAGCTTATCCTTTTAAATATGTCTCCCATCCTGCTATATATGGTCCTCCTCCTGGAATATGGCCCATCCCATTATTATAATGCATCCCCATATTCCTCCATATGTTACAATATACCCCCATAGTCCTCCATGTATTATAATGCATCCTATAGTCCACCATCCATAAGGTAGCCCCAATAGTCATCCAATTATTATAATGCACCACCACTATCCTACACATAGTAGCCTCATAGACCTCCATATAGTATAATACAGCCTCACAGGCCTCTATATAGTGTAATACAGCCTCAGAACCTCTGCATATAGTATAATACAGTCTCACAGCCCTCCATATAGTATAATGCAGCCTCACAGCCCTCCATATAGTATAACGCAGGCTCAGTTCTCCATGTAGTGCAGCCTCTATAGTACAGCCTTATATATGCAGCCTCATAGCTATCCTTATAGTACAGCCTCATATATTGCAGCCTTATATATGTAGCCTCATAGCTCTCCATATAGTGCAGCCTTATATCTCTCTATATATTGTGTTATATATGCAGCCTAAGGCTATGTGCTCACAGTCTGGAGGAGCTGCGTGTTGGACGCAGCTCCTCCGGACCTGAGTGAAGCTGCGGGTGCCCGCAGGGAGATCGCAGCCGCCCTGTACTCACCATGTGTGGCAGGAGCAGGGCGGTTTCTCCCTGCTGTCACCCGATTCGAACCGCTTCTGACTCCGAAGCATGAAATTAACATGCTGCGGAGATGCGAAGGAGCGGACACCCACACCGCAGTTGTCAGAACGCTGTGGTCGGGTTAAGCATAGTCAGGATGGGATTTCTACAGATCCCATCCACTATGCTTATACTGTATTACGCAGCAGTTTTGAGTGCAGCAACAAGACGCTGCGTCCAAACCACTGCGTATCCTTATCATCAGCACACAGCCTTATATATGCAGCCCTACCGGGATCTGAAAAATAGGATTAGTGAGAACTGCACAAAACTGCAGACTCACTCCAAAACCCAGTGTCATCCCACATGTTAGCCTATTCCAGTAGTGGAGTCTTCTGCTCTCCTTCTTTAGTGTCCCCTGCTCTCCTCCTCCTGTGTCCCCAGCTCTCCTCCTCTGTCCCCCATTCTCCTGTGTCCCCCGCTCTCCTCCTGTGTCCCCCGTCCTCCTGTGTCCCCCTCTCTCCTCCTCCTGTGTTTACGGTCTTCTGTCCCCAGCTCTCCTCCTCCTCTGTCCCCCATTCTCCTGTATTCCCCACTCTCCTCCTCCATTGTCCCCCATTCTCCTGTGTGTGTCCCGCTCTCCTCCTCCTGTGCCCCCAGCTCTCCTCCTCCAGTGTCCCCCATTCTCCTGTGTGTCCCCCGCTCTCTTCCTCCAGTGTCCCCCATTCTCCTGTGTCCCCAGCTCTCCTCCTCCTCTGTCCCCAGCTCTCCTCCTTCTCTGACACCCATTCTCCTGTGTCCCCCGCTCTCCTCCTCTAGTGTCCCCCATTCTCCTGTGTCCCCAGCTCTCCTCCTCCTCTGTCCTCTGCTCTTCTGTCTCCTACTGTCCTCCTCCTGTGTCCCCCGCTCTCCTCCTCCTGTGTCCTACGTTCTTCTGTCCCCTGCTCTCCTCCTCCTGTGTCCCCCACTCTCCTCCTCCTGTGTCCTCCGTTCTTCTGTCCCCAGCTCTCCTCCTCGTGTCCCCCACTCTCCTCCTCCTGTGTCCTCCGTTTTTCTGTTCCCTGCTCTCCTCCTCCTGTGTCCTCCGTTCTTCTATCCCCCGCTGTCCTCCTCCTGTGTCTTCAGCTCTCCTCCTCCTGTGTCCCCTGCTCTCCTCCTCTTGTGTCCTCTGTTCTTCTGTCCCAAGCTCTCCTCCTACTGTGTCCCCCGTTGTCCTCCATTCCTGTGTCCCACGCTCTCCTCCTCCTGTGTCCCCCACTCTCCTCTTTCTGTGTCCTTCGTTCTTCTGTCCCCAGCTCTCCTCCTCCTCCTCTGTCCCCCGTTGTCCTATGTCCCCAGCTTTCCTCCTCCTGTGTCCCCAGCTCTCCTCCTCTGTCCCTGTTCTCCTGTGTCCCCAGCTCTCCTCTTCCTCTGTCCCCGTTCTCCTGTGTCCCCAGCTCTCCTCCTCCTCTGTCCCCGTTCTCCTGTGTCTCCAGCTCTCCTCCTCCTCTGTCCCCCGTTCTCCTGTGTCCCCAGCTTTCCTCCTCCTGTGTCCCCAGTTCTCCTGTGTCCCCAGCTCTCCTCCTCCTCTGTCCCCGTTCTCCTGTGTCCCCAGCTCTCCTCCTCCTGTGTCCCCAGTTCTCCTCTGTCCCCTGCTCTCCTCCTCCTGTGTCCCCAGCTCTCCTCTTCCTCTGTCCCCATTCTCCTGTGTCCCCAGCTCT
>JARQOC010000004.1:94843719-94902878 GCA_033576535.1 Allobates femoralis | reverse complement strand
CAGACACCAGAGGATACTAGTCGTCCGTCCCTATATGATCCTGAATGTTCACACCTGCCTAGCAGCGGGGGTCAGCACCCTAGTAGGGATGGGCGAACCGCTTGTTTTTCCCAGGGTTTGTGTTTGGGATTACCCTGTTAAAGCAATCAAGAGTTAATACACCTGATATACTTACCAGGTCCGCGTTCTCTCTTCCTGGTGTGACGTCACTTCCGGGGCCACCCCTTATCTTCTGGGCATATGTGATCGGCTGTTGGAGCCAGTCACATGACCATTCCCCAGAAGCCCAAAAATGATTCAGAGCTGCCGCACAGCTGGAGCGAATAATGCGACCCGGAAACTATAATAAAGATGATTATCGGTCACGAACCTGGGGAATACTGAACAGTTCACCCATCCCTACATCTTAGTCTATAATGCCAATGGTGCCCCCCCTCACTACTTGACGATTGGCCCTACTAGCCTTCGATGTCCCAAAACTGGAGCAGTAAAGGTTCTGAAGGTAGGTGATAGAGACAACCTAAGGGATAGTTGTTTACTGTACATATAAGTTTAGGGGAGACAGACAGTATTATCAAGTACAGGGGTGCTCAATCATGAAGTCCAATATATAGTACTCGTAGGTGGGGGTCCTCTAATTTCCAATTTTAGTCATAGAACCCAACATACAGTAATTGTAAAAGAGTAGTCCAGTATGGGGTACTCCCAATTAGAGTGCTGTTGTGGATATATGGATAATATATCCCACCTGCACATAGATAATCGACCAAGAAACATTTTTTAATCTTTTTGCTCCATTCTATTATATGGTTATAAATTCTTGTCCTCTTAATGTACGCGCACCTTTTATTAAACTGTCTAATGAGTCAGCAAACTCCAAATTCTTCACTTTGTGCTGAAAATAAATTATTTACAGTTACTTGTCTACATGTCATGTCAGATACCTGCAGGTTCCTATGTGTAGTGATGTGCAGTGACGATTGAGACAGGACCTTTTGACAGGCAACTGCTCTTACTTGACATTCAACATTGGGTGTGTAGAGCGTTACGTCAGTATGACCACACATAGGTCTAATGAAGAATGGATTGTGAACAGAAGAGATTGCATGATTACACACCTGCTTCTACTGAACTTAGTTATGTCACAGGAGCTTTGAAAAAAAATAAACCGTAAGTCACCTATTAGTGATAGGCTATGTGATGTCATCGGTGATAAGGTATAGATCCTGCATTATAGCTGCAGTGCTAATCTGATACTAGTTTGCATTAAGATTACACATTAGGATTCTTCTAAAGTTTCTGTATTCTAGCAGTCTTATCGCTTCTGCACTGAGTTCACTTATGGTCCACATCTGCTTCCGCTTATATGTTAATTATCGTACAGTATTTAGAGCATGTTTACTTCTTCTGCAATAAGGATCAATTTCAGATGTTGGAATTGGGTGAAGGATAACTTCAGGCATCAATGTCATTTCGTAAATTGATTTCTCATCTGCCTCCATATTGTGTGTTGGACATATGGAATAGATTTCGCATACACTGCCACTAATCTATCAAGGAAGGAAATGGTAAAGCGTATGGTATGGGTACCATCTAATTTATAGGGGTCCCTAAAAGAAAATCTGGAATTCACTGCAGAATCTTTACAGAGAAATTTTGGAGTGAAAGAGATGGAATTATTTCTTCTAAGACCCCCTTCACATGTCCAGATATAAGTCCACATGTTCACGTAACCAGTGGGGCTACTCACATGACTGTGTTTTTCACAAGGGTAACAGGAGAAAATGGTCCACATAATTTGTTTTGCAATTTCTCCTAAATTGTATTCACTTATGTATTAACATTTGCCTATAAATAAACCCTCTTGGGGTGCAACACCTTTGGGATTACGCTGATATAGAAATCAATCTGGTGTCTATCATTTTCCTCCGTGCACGATAATGGCCTCCACTACGTCACACTGAAGTAGAATAGGCAGATTGTCTTAACCAATACCCTATAGGTGGTGGAAAGCTACTGTTTGGGCGCACCACAGGGCTGGGAAGTGAAAAAGCATTATCTGACTGCAAAATCAGTCTGCATTATCAGAATGCAAAATCAACTGGAACAGATAGCGGATGCCATGTCACGTTTGCAGTGGCTGTACAGTACTGCTTAGCCGCATGGAAAGACTCAGGAGGGAAGGGGCGCTGTTTGACTCTTAGAGAACAATATTTCTTAGAATAGTTTGCAGACTCCATATACAGAGCTCCTAAGTGGCATAAGAGCAGAATCCCTCACAAGTGACCCCATTTTAGAAATTTCACCTATCTGGGAATTTGTCTGTGTCATAACAATTTTGACTCCATCAGTGTTTTCTAGAAAAAGACATGCATTGGAAGTTGCTAAGTGAAAATTGCAAATCTGCTATTGTAATGACCAGTACATTGTAGCGCCCAGTACAATGTTCCCAGCTCATGCTTCTGGAGACATGGACCATGTGAATTTTGCATGCGCTTATTGCTACAATACTGATGAACATATGGATACTAACTACAGATTAGGTACACTGTGGGGCTCAGAAGGATTTCAGAGCACAGAATTTTCTGGATTTCCTTTGGAGGGTGAGGAGCCATTTTGTTTTTCCAGAGTTTTCTTTTTGGTTACCAGTAGTGATGAGCGAGTGTAATCGTTACTATTCGCTATTTGCATGAATAGTATGGTATTCGTGTGGCGCTCCTGTGGTCTGGTCACCACAAAGGGGTACTGCACCCATTCCACGGGTGTGGTCTTCCTGTTTTCAGTAAATGGGATGGTAAGTCCAGACACCCACAAAAGCACCCAACACTCTCGGTCCCAGGGACGGTGGGTGGATCCGATAGAGGGAGGGCTTAGTTGGTCAGTGGGATGGAGAGAACAAAGGTATAGGGTGGGAAGTTAGTTTAGGCAGTTAAAATTAAGCAGTGGAAGGAGGAGGAGCCGGAGGACTTGAGCAGAGAGGAGCTCATCTTGGGTCCCGGGAAACAGCAGACTGCAAGAAGGAGAGCGAAGGCCCCAGGGGCGCGGGCAGTGAGCGACCCACCCGTGTGCCCGAATCTGAGTGAAGCGAAGGGGCAGGTTGAGAACCAGGGGACCAGCCCTGAAGGTGGCAAGGAGACTCAATGCTCCAACCACGGAATAGGAGGCCACAAGATCTAGAGGAGCTGTGGCCAACTCCCCACACATCCGCTGAGAAGGCAGCTGTACTAGGGTCTGGAGATTTGGTACAGGTCGCCCGAGAAGATCTGTGGCTGCTGGATTGGGACACTGAGGCGCGAGCAAGAGAGAGGCGGACAGGCAGCACTGAGAGAAAGAGCAACCCGTGAAGGAAGGAACATAAAGGGGATTTCTTGGACAAGCAATCCCGGTTGCTGAGGACTATCCGGACTGAGATTGAGCAAGGACAGTACCCTGTAGTGCCACCAAAGTAAAAGCTAAATAAACCAGGTATAGAACTCAGAACTGTGTGTGAGACTGCTCATTTACCGCCTGTGGAGTGGTAGACTGATAAGACGTGCAGGCCGCTGGAGACCTGCCTGCCAATCAATCACCATAACCTCTCCTGCCAGAACAGCCCCGCCAACCTTCATCACCAAACATTACCCCAGATGCCCTGGGGAACCACTTCACCCGTGGGGAGCGAAACCACCAAAGCTGCAATTCAATTATCCCCAGAGATCCTGCACCACAGCGTCGGCCAACAATAGCCGAACACTACTGGTGGTATCACGACAATAATCCCCAAATTCTAATTCCCTGAACATTTATTGACACCGCCAGTGCCACCGAACTGGGTCTCGACCCCTGTGACTCCCCAGCAGAACTGTTGCCCAGTTCTGAGTACCCCATGGCCCCGGGGGGCGTGTCATTTGCGATACTTGTTCCTCGGTGAGTATCGCTGGTGCTCGTGAATGATGTGTCGAACGTTATCGATCTGACACAAATTGACAGCTCCCTTCACTACATAAAGTGAGCTCGCATCTCAGTGAGGGAAAATTGAATGTGAGGGTCTCTCTGGGGGGGCACAGCAAAGTGTTTATGCATTTCAAATGTGAAAAAACCCATCCTTCCACCCTGTCCCGGAAATATTTGTTTTAGCCGGATATGTGTGTTTGGAGCCAATCACTCATTGACTAACATTGTACTCGCTATTCGGATGAATATGCGAGTGTTATAAAGTACTCTTAACGAGTATAGCAAGTGTGAATATTACGCCACTCGCTCATCACTACCAGTAACATGGAAATCCCCTATATTTCCATTGAGAGATTTCAAACCTGAGTGGGGCCTTTTATTGTGGATTGAGTCTTTTATTGCGAACATTTTGCATAACAATATGGACCACATTTACAGTCATATGAAAAAGTTTGGGCACCCCTCTTAATCTTACTCTATTTATTTTTTTTTTAATTAGTTTTTTGCAACCGCTATTTCAGTGTGATATATGTAATAACTGATGGACACAGTAATATTTCAGGATTGAAATGAGGTTTATTGTAATAACCGAAAATGTGAAATATGCATTATTTCAAAAATTGACAGGTGCAAAAGTATGGGCACCTCAACAGAAAAGTGACATTAATATTTAGTAGATCCACCTTTTGCAAAAATAACAGCCTCTAGTCGCTTCCTGTAGCTGTTATGGTACCTTTACACGCCGCGACGGCAGGCTGGATACAGCCCGCTACAGGCTACAAATGTAGCTTGTAGCGTCAATGTAGCCCGTCGTAGCGGTGTCTGAAGACGCGACGCTACAGCCGGCGACAGATACATCTGTTTATGGGCTCTGCTCGAAAACTGATGGCTACATCGCCGATGGTAGCGACCTGTATCGGCGTGTAAAGAAGCAACGGAAGGGAACTCGGGACAGGCTGCGATGTAGCTGCAATGTAGCTAAGGCGTGACCCTGGCTTCGTGTTACCGCGCCCCATGTGCGATCATTGGTGGAAGCTGCTGCATGACGATTGGTAGTCGCTGCATAGGGAGGCATATTTAAAGGAGCTGACGAGTCACACTACACAATCGCTCGAGCGTGCTGTATTACTCAGCCTCCTGCGATGCCTGCCCAATCAGGATGTTATTGCTTCGTCCTATCAGCGTACGGACGGCTCGTAATCCACAATTGTGGCACGCCTATGTGCTGTCCCTGCTGCACCAGGTCCGCCCATAGTAGCTGGTTATAGCGGTGTGTAAATGAGCTACAGCTGGCTACTTGAGACACCCGGCGATGTAGCTAGCTATAGATGTAGCGTGGCGTAGCGCACCTTGTGGCGGCGTGTAAAGAGGGTGCGTTGACCGTTTGTAACCGTTTGAGCGTGCTCGTGCACGTGAAGTAGCGGGATGTATCCAGCCTGCCGTCGCGGCGTGTAAAGGTACCATACATGAGTTCCTGGATCCTGGATGAAGGTATTTTTGACCATTCCTCTTAACAAAACAATTCCAGTTCAGTTAAGTTTGATGGTCGCCGAGCATGGACAGCCCGCTTCAAAACATCCCACAGATGTTCAATGATATTCAGGTCTGGGGACTGGGATGGCCATTTCAGAACATTGTAATTGTTCCTCTGCATGAATGCCTGAGTAGATTTGGAGCGGTGTTTTGGATCATTGTCTTGCTGAAAGATCCATCCCCGACGTAACTTCAACTTTGACACTGATTCTTGAACATTATTCTCAAGAATCAGCTGATACTGAGTGGAATCCATGCGACCCTCAACTTTAACAAGATTCCCGTCATTGGCCACACAGCTCCAAAGCATGATGGACCGTCCCCCAAATTTGACAGTGGGTAGCAAGTGTTTTTCTTGGAATGCTGTGTTTTTGTGGCGCCATGCATAACACCTTGTTGTATGACCAAACAACTCAATCTATTTTTCATCAGTCCGCAGGACCTTCTTCCAAAATGAAACTGGCTTGTCCAAATGTGCTTTTGCATACCTCAGGCGACTCTGTTTGTGGCGTGCATGCAGAAACGGCTTCTTTCGCATCACTC
This sequence comes from Allobates femoralis, assembly GCA_033576535.1. Lineage (NCBI taxonomy): Eukaryota > Metazoa > Chordata > Amphibia > Anura > Aromobatidae > Allobates > Allobates femoralis. The sequence continues at coordinate 94,896,869 of JARQOC010000004.1, read as the reverse complement.
TCCCATATAGCTTCTCCTTGTGCAGTGTGCGCTGTATTGTTGACCGATGCACAGTGACGCTATCTGCAGCAAGATGATGCTGCAGGTCTTTGGAGGTGGTCTGTGGATTGTTCTTGACTGTTCTCACAATTCTTCTTCTCTGCCTTTCTGATATTTTTGTTGGCCTGCCACTTCTGGCCTTTACAAGAACTGTCCCTGTGGTCTTCCATTTCCTTACTATGTTCCTCACAATGGAAACTGACAGATTGAATCTCTGAGACAACTTTTTGTATCCTTCCCCTGAACAACTATGTTGAACAATCTTTTTTTTCAGATCATTTGAGAGCTGTTTTGAGGAGCCCATGATGCCACTCCTCAGAGAAGATGCAACTAGGAGAACATCTTGCAAGTCGACACCTGAAATAGCTTTTCTCATGATTGGATACACCAGGCTATGAAGTACAAAGCTCAATGAGGTTACAAAACCAATTTAGTGTTTCAGTAAGTCAGTAAAAAGTAGTTAGGAGTATTCAAATCATGAAAATCAGAAGGGTGCCCATAATTTTGCACCTGTCAATTTTTGAAATAATGCATATTTCACATTTTTGGTTACTACAATAAACCTCATTTCAAACCGGAAATATTACTGTGTCCATCAGTTATTACATATATCACACTGAAATAGCTGTTGCAAAAAAAACAATTTTAAACAAAAAATAAGAGTAAGATTAAGAGGGGTGCCCAAACTTTTTCATGTGACTGTATACTGTGCTCTAAGCTGAGCACTTACATTGGGGTTTCCATCTAAATCTTTGAATGTCGTGAATTTGTTAAAAACCTGAAGGATCCATTCATAATGGATTTATAATGAGGAAGAAGATTTACTCTAGACTCGAAATCAAGGAAAAAAATCCAAGAAGTAGCGGCACTCTTCTATAGCAGGAAAAGATTTTGTAAACACGAACAGTCACATCTTACATCTATACAGGCATAGGCTGGGCCATTCTTGGGTGCAGGGAGGGGGGAAAGTGGACCCATAGAAGAGTGTCGAAGCTTCTTAGATTTTTTTCATTGATTTGGATCCTACAGCTGGGATTGAGCACATCACAAGTAGGAGCTCCATCTAAAAGTAGGGCAGCCTGGACGAAATGTGTGAATAACACTAACCGCAAGATAAGGTAGTAGCCAAGATATTTTGCCTTTTTTTCTGGATTAGTATTACTCTGGACTCCATCTAACCTCTGTTCAGCAGTGTCCTTCTTTTCAGAAGTGCACAAACATGTGGTCGATAGCACTTTTATGCGCGCTTAAAAAGACGGACACCGCTGGATTATGGGCCAGAGAAAGTCCAAAATCACTCCCTCTGCCTCATTATAGGGAATGTTCCTTTCGGAGTTTCATCTGAATCTCATATTTCAGAAATTTGCTTGGAAACCCTGATGTAAGCCCTCATCGTAGAACGCAGGATAAATATGAGTCGAGCATTACTGCAGTCTTTGGGAGGCAGAATAAACAAATTAATAGCAGTTCAATAATTTATTAATTTGTATGTTATTTTTATTTATTTTGTACACTGTTTTTCGTTCAGTACAAGTGATAAAACACCCTTTTTTGGGTCACTGTGATTACAACAATGCCAGATTGATATAATTTTTTTATGTTTTGCAGCTTTTACACAATAGAAACTCTATTGAACATTTTTTACATTATGACAGTTATAGCTTTTTTTTTCTGCTGACAGTCATGTGATGGCTTGTTTTTTGCGGCATGAGTTGGAGTTGTTATTGGTACTATTTTCGGGTGCATAACATTTTGTGATCGCTTTCTATTCCAATTTTTGGGAGGCAAAATGAACAAACACAAGAAAATCCTTATTTTTTTATTTTTTTTTTAATGCCGTTCACTGAGTGGTAAAATTGATAATTATTCTTCACATCGATATAATTACAGTGATACCACCTTTATTTCATTTTTTTATGATTTGCTGTTTTAACGTAATAAAAACAATTTTATAGAAAAAAAATGTTTTTGCATTGGTGTATTCTGAGAGCTACAGTTTTTTTATTTTTCCACTGATGGAGTTGAGTGACGGCTTTTTTTTGCGGAACAAGATGATGTTTGCAACGATATCATTTTTATTTACCTGTGACTATTTGATTTTTTTTTTTAACATGTACCGTAATAAAAAGCATAGATTTTTTATTTATATTTTTATGGTATTTACTGAAGGAGTTAACTAGGAACAGTTTTACAGATCAAGTTGTTCTAGACGTGGCAATAACAAATATGTGTACTTTTTTGTTTGTTTCTGTTTTTACTTAACTTTGTACACATTTATTGGTGTAATATTTTTTCTTTTCATTTCATTTAAAAAAAACTTATTTTGAGATTTTTAAAAAAGTTTTTACATTTTTTCCCCACTTTTTACTCAGTCTCTCTACGTTTATGGGGACCCGAACTTAAGCTATAAAATGGTGGTAATAAGGGCTACATATCGACATATCGCCTTTAGGATTCCCAGCCGCGGATGCGGCGTGTAAAGGTACCTTTAGGGTGACCAGCAGACCTGCAATCTCCCAATCTCTAGATTTTACCTCTGGGATTTGCAAATCCCTTGATAGCCCAGGACTCTGGTGTCCTGCTCAGCATAATCCTGGGATTAACCTTCAGCAACTCCAACCTGTCTCCTCGTGCTTTTCTTTTCCCTTCCTCAAACGCACTACTCTAAACCCTCCCCCCAGCCAGAAGAGTGAGAACTAAGTGTTTGTGCTCCCCCTTCTGCTCAGGGATCACGCTTGTGTATAGGTTACCTAGTGTAGAGAGCACCAATTACCCGTAAGGGAGGCGATACCACTGTGGTGACTGGACAGCAGGGGTGCCATAGTTGCAGTCAGATGCCCTTTATGCCAGTGTCGGTAATTGGCTGCAGTCAAATGCCAGAACAGAGGGAATCTGTGATTGGTTGTTGTACACACACTGATGTAAAAAAAACATAATTGAAAAAAAAAAAATTGTCTGACGTCCCGCATATTTTTGATTCTTAAGGCCCAGTTACACGCACAGATAATTGTGCAGACATTGTTCGCAGATCTCTGGTTGCAGTGAAATCATGGACACATTGTTCCATTTTGTGACCGTGTACAAATGGAACAATATATCCATGATTTCACTGCAACCAGAGATCTGCGAACAATCTCTACACAATTATCTGTGTGTGCAGGGCCGGCTTTAGGCAAAGTGGGGCCCTAGGCAAAAGGTTAAAGTGGGCCCTAAATGCTCAGGCCACTTTCACATCTAACCCTTTGCTGCATTTTGCTCAATTTGCATTTCCATGCGTTTTTACCGCAAAAACGCATCAAAACGCATGCGTTTTTGTTCCCATTGATTTTAATGGAAACACATGCAAAAACACATGTAAAAACGCATGTGCGTTTTCAAAAACAGAAAACGCATGCGTTTTTGCCAACACTGCCCAAAACATCGGGGAAGACGTTTTGTGCTGCGTTCGCAAAAATGCATGCGTTTTGCGTTTTTGAAAACGCACATGCGTTTTGCATGCGTTTTTACATGCGTTCCCATTGAAATCAATGGGGGGAAAAACGCATGCGTTTTTAATGCGTTTTTAGCAGTAAAAACGGCTAGAAAGGCAAATTTAGCAAAACGCACACAACCTTAGATGTGGAACAGGCCGTAGTTATATGGTAAGAGTGCCTTCATAAGTTGATTATCTAGGTCAGAATAAGAACATACTGAACGTCATTTTTATTTCAATCATAAAAAAAAAAACAGAAATTTGTAAAAAAAAAAATATTTTTTTTTTATTTTCCGAGACCCATGATGTTTTAATTTTTGAAGATACAGGGCTATGTGAGGGCTTACTTTATGTGCCCTGAGCTGACATTTTTACTGATACCATTTTGAGTCAGATACAACATTTATGATCGCCTTTTATTGCATTGTATTGTAACAACGTGGTGGCCTAAAAAACATAATTCTGGCGTTTTTATTTTTTTCCCATTACGCCATTTACCAATTGGATTAATTTACTTCATATATTGATAGCTTAGATTCTTACGAACGCAGCGATACCAAATATGTGTATTTTTACATTTTTTTCACTGTTTTATTGCTATTTTCAGTTCAGCTCCTTTGGGGGCCCCTAAGAGAGTGGGGGCCCTAGGCAACTGCCTAGTCTGCCCCCCCCTAACGCCGGCCCTGTGTGTGTGTAACTGGGCCTTAAGTGCAGAGAAAGTGGACAGCTGCGGCCTGCAGCCCCCAGCTGTGCACTTTATTTTGGCTGAGTATCAAAATATGCTGCTTTTTTTAAAAAAAATTATTTAAATAAATAAATGGAGTGGGGTCCTCCCCAATTTTCATACTCAGCCAAAATAAAGCACACATATAGGAGTTGGTATTCTCAGCATGGGGAGGCCCATATTGCCACCCAGCCTCAAAATACCAGCCCACAGCCACCACAGAATGTGGTGCATTTATTAGATGTGCCAAATCCTGTCGCTTTAACCACCTTTTCCCGATTGCCCTAGTGTGGTGGCAATTGGGGTAAAATGAGGGGATAATGAAATCTGTGATTTGTCAAAAATCAGAGCTGGCATCAAACTCTAGGTTAGTGATGGGTAGGGGTCTATGAGACCCTTTTCATTAACTTGGAAGTCAAAAAAATAAACAAACACTGAAAAATTCTTTATTTGAAATAAAAAAACACACAAACCCTCTTTATCCGCTTTATTAACTCCTCAAAACACACCACATCCGAAGTAATCCATCACGTGACATCCCACATAGATCCCAGCTCTACTTCATCTCAGAAGCTGCAGTGATGGAAAAGTGTCCTGTCACTGCAGCTTCTGGGATCCCACTGACACCCACGGGGTAGCTATTCCTGTGAGAAGTGATGACGTCACTGGAGGGCTTCACCGTTGCCATCAGTGAACCCGGCTGAACCTGCTGCCGGATTGCGAGACATGCCGTGAATATGTATGAGGCTTAATGAGCAGACCCGGAAGCAAGTGTGAGAGTGTCACAGAAGTAGGATAAGGGTGATTTAATTAGTTAATCACTGTTTTGCTTCCTTTTGCAACTCCCCTAGCCAACCCGAATAGTAAAGGCCCTGTTACACGGCACGACATCGTCAATGACATTGCTGATACGTTACGGGTTTGGAGGCGTTTCAGCGACGTCGTTGTGACCTCGTTGTGTGTGACTCTGGCAAGTTGTAGCGATGAATCGTTGGATCGGAGTTGACAGGTTTACCAACATGTTGGAAAACCTAACGATCTCAACTCCAGCAACCTGCTGCATAGTTCTGTGTGACACCCCGATAACGATGTCGTGGATGACTTCGCCCATTCACAGCAATGAGCAGGGATCGTTTGTGGGGTTTGCGAATGATACCTGCTCACAACATCGTTGGTGAGTTGTTCACGATATCTAGACGTGTGACATCTCACCAGCGATGTTGAAATGATGCCAAAAACGACCGCACGCTCACGAGATCATTGCCGACATCGTTTCAAAGTCATGCTGTGTAGCAGGGCCTTAAGACGGACTTCCCTGATCAGTTCGTTTTTGGGGTCCCATCACTAGTGTTTTCCCATCGCATTGGAGAAACAACCGATATGAGGTATTCTACTGCCCCAAACGGAATAAACGATAGCGGACTGCATCCAGAAAATAATTCTGATGTGTTCAAGAAAGAATACAACACATGTCCAAATATAAATGTCCATATATTAGTAAGGCGGCCGTCACACGGTGCAATATCTTGAACGATATCGTTTAAGCGATCTGCTTTTTGATCGCTTAAGCGATATCGTTTGTGCATTGTTACGTGCGATCAAGCGATTTTACAATGTAAAATCGCTTGATCGCTAGATCGCAGATATGAGAGCCGGAGCTCATATCTAGCGATCATCGCTTGTTCAATTTGCTTCATCGTGGTGTGTGACACCACGATGAACGATCTCCCAGCGGCACAGCCTATGCTGGGAGATGGTATCTATGGTAAACGTCGGGTTACTAAGCGGCGCGCGGCGCCTAGTAACCCGATGTGTACCATAGTTACCAGCGATCTCGCTGCTCAACATCGCTGGTAAGTCTGTCTGTGTGACAGCTCACCAGCGATGTGAACGATATTGTTAGCGATCGTGCGTGCACGTGATCGCTAACGATATCGCTCACGATATTGTAGCGTGTGACGGCCGCCTACTACTTACTATTTGTCCCACGTGCACACTGCCCAAATATTAGTACCATGTGATACCAATATATTTGACCCATACATAGCCGATATAAAAGCTCCTTAGGCTAGGGCCGCTGGCTCCACACACATGAACTGGATATGCGCTATTGCAGAGCGCACAGGAAAACGCTGCAAACCTCTAAGCATCAGGTATCCATATAGATGCAATACACAGCCAGCGCATAGCGTTACATGCCGTTAACGCTATGCACTCGGCCTGCCGAAACCTACTTTTTAGACGGATTGAGCAGGTTGAAGGCTGACGCTAGTTAGACCCTAGCCTTAGTGCGCTCTCTACTATTCTGTACTGATGTCATAAAGGGCATAAGAAAATGTTGTCCTGACTGATTCTTGCATTTTAATATAACTTTAACACTACAACAGCCCAGACTGAACAACCAGTCTTAAGTCAGTCTGCAATTTAAATTTCCAAATTCCATATTTCTGGCAGATAATAAGTAGGAAAAAATGCCAGGAAATAAACTATATGAACTGGGCGTTGGCTGTAGGAAAATAATCTATAGCGCTGTTGCTGTGGCACTTTGTTTTGGATAAATAGAAGACGTCAAGATTTAGAAATTTGTCTTTCTCTTACTTTGTCCTAAAATATGACTTTTATTTAACAGCAAGAATGCGGATGAGAGCCATAAAGCAGGTGTCTGATGGCTGCTCTGCACCATAAAACAATTCACTATTGGCTTTATACGAAAAGAGCTGAATTGCAGTGAAGATGCTAGTGTAGCCGACCCTGGAAAAAAGGGATTCTGTCTAAATATAGAAGAAAAATATAATTAGAAAATATCGTAGAAAGAAACATTTGACAACAATTATAAGTAAACGCTGACACCAATGCATCTCCGTATGGTGGAGATGTTACCGTAGGCTCGATAACACAAAAGATGCCTTCTTACATCATTAGGCATAGTATATAAAGATCATCAGGCGGACACCATCTAATGTCCTATACCTATAACAAGCCAATAGTACATGACAGCAGTGGAGAAGTGCTGTATATCACTGCACTCCCATTGCTTTTTTGTAATTTTTAGTCAAAGTTACCGTCTCTGCCTAACTACTATACTACAGGCAATGTCCTGTGCAAACATTCCTGAGTAACGATACAACAATGATCATTCACAGGGTGGATAGGCAGAAGCAAAGAATAACTGAATATTACACCTGTCAGCGACTGCAGTGTCCTCTCAATGTCAATATCTACTAAGATGTTTTAGCTGTGAAAAACAATTAGATATTTAGTTTTTGCTTAGGCCCCTTTCACATCAGCGTTTTACGCTGATCGCGGTAGATGCGGTGGATTTACCGCATCTGCCGCCTAACCGTCACACTTGCGGTTCACCTGCGGCAAGCCCCATGCAATGTCTATCGGGCTTGCGGCAGGTGCGGTATAGTTGCGGTTTCAGCACTTGCGGGGAGCTGCGGCTGCGAAAAAAACGCTGCTTACCACGGTTTTTCCGCAACTGCAACTGCCGCAAGTGCCTAAACCGAAGCTATACCACACTTGCCGCAAGCCCCATTGACATTGCATGGGGCTTGCCGCGGGTGATTTAAAAAAAATCATAGTAATGTCCAAACTGGCTATCATCCTACCAACAGGGTTTTGATACTATTACTTTCCCTGCCTAACAGCAGAGTTTTGTTTCACCCTGATTTGTACTGGTGTCCCTGCTCCCCGAAGGCTTACTGTATTTCAAATCTAAAATACCTCCTGATGAACCCAGATTACGGGTATGACGGTTAGGGAGAAACGTGTCGAGGCTGCTACTTGAGGAAGTGAATACAGCATCAATACAAGATTTGAAATACAGTATAAAAAGATAAGTCAGACGGACTAGAGGAAAATATCGACAAACTTAGATAACCAATACTGTGTATAATCTTGTGGTTGATGATCATAATTGTGTTGTCGTTTTTTAATAATCAGTAGAGTGCACTGGCGTTTAGTATCACTCCCAACTAGAGGAATGGATCAGATTGTTTGACCCACAGTCAAACATAGAGTCCAACATAGACGTTAGACAGTAAAGGGTAAGCCTTCGGGGAGCGGGGACACCAGTACAAATCAGGGTGAAACAAAACTCAGCTGTTAGGCAGGGAAAGTAATAGTATCAAAACCCTGTTGGTAGGATGATAGCCAGTTTGGACATTACTATGATTTTTTAAATCACTATCTCACTATTTCACTGTGGTTTGTGGTGTTTTTACATTTGTTGTCTAAATAAAATATATTTTTTATATCTATACTTGGGGTTATTATTATTAATTCTATATATACCTATACTCCCCATATAATATAGATCTATGATATGTTTTGATAAGAGATATGTCTAAAAAGTTTTTGTCCGGACCCTTAGATTTAGACTCTTGGGCTAGCGAAGCCGAGGAGGTTTTTGCCATTGAAGGGGACCTTAATCGTTTTGTGCCCACTACTACTTTGAGATCCACTTTTAAAGAGCTCACGGGTACATATAAAAACTATCTTAAATCGTGGTGGGAACTAAAAGCATTGGAGAATTATATCAAAAATAGAATAGTACCCAAGGGACTCAGACTAAATATACTCCCGTCTCGGAGAGCGAGTATTCCAGGTCTGTTAGCAGCCTGGAAAGAGGAATCTATCACCTCATCCCTGAGGTTTATGAATCTCCTCCTAGAAGAGGAAAAAAAGATATTGAACAGCTATAAACTATCCCTCAGGGTACCTTTACACACAGCTACATTTGTAGCTTGTCACCAGGTAACTTACTGGTTGCAGTGAAATCATGGATACATGGTTCTATCTTGTTGCTGTGTACAAATGGAATCATGTATCCATGATTTCACTGCAACCAGTAAGTTACCTGGTGACAAGCTACAAATGTAGCCGTGTGTAAAGGTACCCTTAGGGGCCCTTTACACATGGCTACATTTGTAGCTTGTCACCAGGTAACTTACTGGTTGCAGTGAAATCATGGATACAAGGTTCTATCTTGTTGCTGTGTACAAATGGAATCATGTATCCATGATTTCACTGCAACCAGTAAGTTACCTGGTGACAAGCTACAAATGTAGCCGTGTGTAAAGGGGCCCTAATGGTCCCTTTACACGTCGCTACAGAAGGTTAGAAACAACCGGGAGTCTCACGTGCACGAGCACATTCCAACGGTTGCTAACGATACCTGTTACTGCCTTTACACGCCGCTACAAAAGTGCTCTACAGAAGGTTTTTGCTATCCCTGGATGCACAGACGGGTGCCGCAGGTTACCTTCTGTAGAGCACCTTCCCTCATTTACACGCCGCTACAGAAGGGAATATGGGAGGACCTGGGGCAGCAGGGACAACACATAGGTGTGCCAGAGTTGTGGATTACGAGACGCTCATACGGTGATTGGACACAGCAATAACATCATGATTGGCCAGCCAGCGCAGGAAGGCTGGCTAATACATGATACTATTGCAATTGTGTAGTGTGACTGGTCATCTCCTTAATCATGCCGCCCTATGCAGAGACAGCCAATCGTAACGCAGGAGCTTCCACCAATGATCGCTGATGGGGCGCGGTATCCCGGAGGCTCTGTCACGCCCCAGGGAGTTAACTAGGTGTCGCAAAAACCGTCCTGTTCCTCCTTTACACGCCGCTACCATTGGGTTGAAACCAACCTGTTTTTGAGCACTGCTGGGAAACAGGTGTCGACAGTGACGGGTGGCAACAACCTGATTTACACGCCGCTACCTCGCGGTGTTTTGACGGTGCAAGATACAATTGTCTCCAACACCCGGTTGTTTCCAACCTTCTGTAGCGGCGTGTAAAGGGACCATAAAGGATCTTATTGATAAAACCTTGAAATTTAAATCTGACCCAGAGTTTAATAAAGATGAATTCCTATTACAGACCATCATTGACAGGTTTCAGTTACAACTGAAAAAAAGGAAACAATCTCAGTTTTTGAGAGATTTAGGGGAGTTTAGGGATAATAAAGCATATACTGAATTGGAGATAAGTGATCCACAACTGTCAGATTTATCTACATCCGATACTGATTATTCAGATTGGGAGGGTCAAAAAAAACCTGATAGATATATTAATAAGAATTAATAAGCATCATATCGACATTTTAGTGTTACCATATAGTACTGACACGAGGCATCATACCGACATGTCAGTGTTACCGTATAGTACTAATCCGAGGCATCATACAGACACCTTAGTGTTACCATATAGTACTGTCCCCAGACATCATACCATCATGTCAGTGTTACCATATAATACTGACCCGAGACATCATACCAACACGTCAGTGTTACCATATAGTACTGACCCGAGGCATCATACCATCATGTCAGTGTTACCATATAGCACTGACCCAAGGCATCATGCCGACACCTGTGTTACCATATAGTACTGACCCGAGGCATCATACCGACACGTCAGTGTTACTATATAGTACTGACTCGAGGCATCATACCGATACGTCAGTGTTACCATATAGTACTGACCCGAGGCATCATACCGACACATCAGTGTTACCATATAGTACTGACCCGAGGCATCAGACCGTCACATCAGTGTTACCATATAGGAAGAAAGGTTATCGGCTGCAACACTAACACTGGAAAAATGTGAAAAGCATATTAGTTAATGAATGCAATGGCTGGCTATGTGCTAAGCTGCTCAATGTGAATAGGGTATATAGCTAATGAATGCAATGAATGCAATGGCTGTGCCTATATACCCTATTCACATTGAGCAGCTAAGCACATAGCCAGCCAATTACATTCACTAGCTACTACCGTATGCTTTTTCATATTTTTCCAGCATAAAGGTACCGTCACACGTAGCAATATCGCCGCTATATCGCTGGCAATTTGACGTGAGCGTGCACGTTCTGGGCACTTTTTTTCACATTGCCATCGCCCTGTCACACATAGACATCTCGCGTGCGATGTTCCCACATTGCCACGTCACATGCCACCATATTAGCACTGATGTCACCATAGTGTTTTGATAGGGGCGTGCTACAGTGTGTTTTACCACGCCCCTATCACTGTGATTGGTGCACGGAACTGCGTTCCCATTGGTCATTCTTGTGTGGAGGCATGGGTCATCCAATAAGGCGTCTCGGAAACGGCTAGCCAATCGGAAGACAGTATCACCCACCAATCGCCGCAGATGTGGCGCAAAATAAACATTATCTAAGCACGCCTACTGAAAGTATTTCCGGATCACTCGGTACATCGCTATCGCCCTGTCACACGCCACGAAGTGCTGAAATCGCCTGGTGGTTATTGCCTGATTTCTCAGCAGAGCAGGGCGATCAGGCGACGTGCAACCGGCGATTTCTCGCCATAAGATCGCCCTGTCTTACGCCACTGCGCACAGGCGATGTGGTAGCGATATCACCACGTGTGATGATACCTTTAGTGTTGCGGCCGATATTCTTTCTTGTTGATGTTTTTTCTGGCTAGCACCTTTCACATATGGAGGTGTCGCTGGACGTCTCTTTAGCGTCAGTATGATACGTTTTCTGACCGTGCACCCTCCCCCACCCTGTAGCCCTGTTCAGACTCTACATCCTGCTGTAGCCTAGGTTCTGACACACCCATACACGCAGGTTTTAATTGCAGTAAGTAGCACAGACACCCATTCAAGCAATGTATACTGCAGGAGGCACAAAGATAGGACCCTTTTTTGTTGATATTTTTTCTGGCTACCATCTTTCACAAATGGAGGTGTCGCCGGCAGTCTCTTTAGCATCAAGTGTTACCATATAGTACTGACCTGAGGCACCATACTATCATGTCAGTGTTACCATATAGTACTGACCCGAGGCATCATACCATCATGTAAGTGTTACCATATAGTACTGATCCCCGAGGCATCATACCAACATGTTAGTGTTACCATATAGTACTGACTCGAGACATCATACTGTCATGTCAGTGTTACCATATAGTGCTAATCCGGGGCATCATACCGACACCTCAGTGTTACCATATAGTACTGACCCCAGACATCATACTTTCATGTCACTGTTACCATATAGCACTGACCCCCAAGGCATCATACCATTATGTCAGTGTTACCATGTAGTACTGACAAGAGGCATCATACCGACATGTCAGTGTTACCATATAGTACTGACCCCAGACATCATACTTTCATGTCAGTGTTACCATATACTACTGACCCCCAAGGCATCATACCATCATATCAGTGTTACCATATAGAACTGACCCGTGGCATCATTCCATCATGTCAGTGTTACCATATAGTACTGACAAGAGGCATCATACCGACATGTCAGTGTTACCATATAGTACTGACCCCAGACATCATACTTTCATGTCAGTGTTACCATATAGTACTGACCCCCAAGGCATCATACCATCATATCAGTGTTACTATATCGTACTGACGCTAGGCATCATACCGACATGTCAGTTTTACCATATAGTACTGACCCCAGACATCATACCGATACGTCAGTGTTACCATATAGTACTGACCTGAGGCATCATACTGACATGTCAGTGTTACCATATAGTACTGACCCCCAAGGCATCCTACCATCATGTCAGTGTTACCATATAGTACTGACGCGAGGCATCATACCGACATGCCAGTTTACCATATAGTACTGACCCCAGACATCATACCGACACGTCGGTGTTACCATATAGTACTGACCCGAGGCATCATACTGACATGTCAGTGTTACCATATAGAACTGACCCAAGGCATTATACCATCTTGTCAGTGTTACCATATAGTACTGACCCGAAGCATCATACCATCATGTCAGTGTTACCATATAGTACTGACCCGAGGTATCATACTGACATGTCAGTGTTACAACATAGTACTGACCCCCGAGGCATCATGCCGACATGTCAGTGTTACCATATAGTACCGACCCGAGGCATCATACTGACATGTCAGTGTTACCAAATAGTACTGACCCGAGGCATCATACTGACATGTCAGAGTTATCATATAGTACTGACTCGAGGCATCATACCGACACGTCAGTGTTACCATATAGTACTGACTCGAGGCATCATACCGACACGTCAGTGTTACCATATAGTACTGACCCGAGGCATCATACCGACACATCAGTGTTACCATATAGTACTGACCCGAGGCATCAGACCGTCACATCAGTGTTACCATATAGAAAGAAAGGTTATCGGCTGCAACACTAACACTGGAAAAATGTGAGAAGCATATTAGCTAATAAATTCAATGGCTGGCTATGTGCTAAGCTGCTCAATGTGAATAGGGTATATAGCTAATGAATGCAATGGCTGTGCCTATATACCCTATTCACATTGAGCAGCGTTGCACATAGCCAGCCAATTGCATTCACTAGCTACTACCGTATGCTTTTTCATATTTTTTAAATAAATTATTATCTATTTGTGAGACTATGCGCTAGCTCTTAAAATAATAAATAAATAAATAAAACTATTCTTTCCACTTTTTTTACCCTTCCAGGGGATATTTATTAAAAATTATCTGTATAATTACAATTTATGTCATTTAGATGCCTACTTATATTTTTATTATTCAATACTAATTATAGCAAAAAACTAAAATATCTATAAACAGTCAAAGTAAAAGCTGATATATCAATAATTAAAAATTTTAAAATTAAAACGTAAAAAAAATCTTATGATTAGTATTCACAACACTTGTAAATATCTTATTATTCAGTATCCACTACAACATTAGGATCTATTAATGGATTGGTTCTTCTTCTCCTATTAGTAATATTCGACAGCTATCTTTATTTCTTCTCCATTATCCTTTTCAGAGGAGTATCTCTGGATTTTAATTATAGTTGTGGTGTGTGGCTATTATCCTCCGGTTATCTGTGTTCTAATAAAAATAACAAAGTATTGTTACTCTCCCTTTAGGAGTATATATCTTTCTACTCTGCTTAATACTATTTTCATTCTTACCTCTAAATATTGAAGTGCTTGTTATCTGTTCCTCCTAATGATGATGGTTGTGGGTGGCAGACTTCCAGTTGGGGTATCTATTAACGCAATATAATTAGAAAAATGTAGTCTTTATGGTCTATTATGGGTTCTAGTCCTGTATCCTGATATATATCTTCAAATAGTGCATATGACTTACTTGTTCCCTTTTGTGTATATAAAAAGGTTGGTTGGTGGTAAAGTTTGTATTTCATCCACAGGAAAGTGCCTGTCTACTTTAGTATCTGTTGGTGTAATCAACATATATTAGGTAATAAATTGGGGCCCTCAAACTTCAAGAGAGGATAAAAAAAAAAAAAAAAAAAAAGGGAATGAACTGTACACTTACTAATTTCCTTGGAGTATGTTTTAGGTGTCCAGAAGTTAATATATCTTTCAGGGATGTGCAGTGTACTTCCTATTGGCCTTATAATGTACTTGTTTATTGTCCTAAGAATTACGTTCTGTGTAGAAATAAATTAAGTTGTAATTAAACTTCTATAGTATGGGTGTCACCTTTACTTAGATGCAAGGTGTCTTTTTACATAAAGTGTAATATTAGGCTGGCTTCAGACTTGCAGATGCATCTGCAGCGTTTTGCAGATGCATCTGCAAGTATCTGCATGCAGACCGCGGCCCCTATGTTTATAATGGAGCGCACGGCGGTGTGCAGATGCTTGCAGACCGCCGTGCGCTCTCATTGCCCGCCATTAGTGATCTGTGCGCACGCGGATGCCTGCGCACAAATCACACACTCCCACCCGCACCATGGAAGCGAGATGTTGCGTCCTTGGTGCGGGTGGGAGTGTGTGATTTGTGCGCAGGCATCCGCGTGCGCACAGATCACTAATGGCGGGCAATGAGAGTGCACGGCGGTCTGCAAGCATCTGCAGACCGCCGTGCGCTCCATTATAAACATAGGGGCCGCGGTCTGCATGCAGATGCTTGCAGATGCATCTGCAAGTCTGAAGGCAGCCTTACTATGGTGTTAAACTATTGCCATAATGTGTCTCTAAGATTACTTTAGTTAACTTTTTCTCACTGTATATAATCATTAATCACCGCTATGTAGTGCAGGCTAATATAATGACATTTAACTTTTGTGCAAGCACTTTGCTGAGTAGATGTGTAATAGGCTGCAAGGGTTTACCTTATGAATTAGGTGCAAGGCTTTCCCAATAAGTGCCGGGGCTTCAGCATTCACCCTCTTTCTCCGGGCTTCTGCTGCTCGGTCGACACCATCATGTGGTTGTGTGGCGTTCCTGGATTTCTCAGTGTACGTGTGCACTGCTCTGTGCACTCCTGCGCTACGCGACTACTCGCCACTGTTCACGTCATTGAGTCACGTGAGTACGGTGGTTAATGCTGTATTGTCAAACCGTCAGACTCACTTACGTCTTGTGAACCACAGTGGGTGGACCTATACTGTCAGGGAATGGTCTGCGTCACTGATGCATTTCGGGGGTCAACGGCCTCCTTCTTCTGAGTGGCAAAACACATTCTCTAGAAAAAAAGGGAGATACAAGAGGCGCAGATTGTGCCCTATCAAACAGACACTATAGTTCTTATGTGGATTATAAGTGTATCCACTCACCTTCTATGGTTGTGAGACCCACAACCAGTTTAAAAGCATAAGGCAACTGCTGCAGAACCTCCACCAACGCCACAAAACCGAGGGAAATCAGGTGATAAAACTGGAATGGTATCCACGGTCCGCGCTGCTGCTCTTTATCCAAGGAATCCGTAAGAGGTTATTACCATCAAAAGTTCTTTATTTCATCACACCAACGCGTTTCGGTGCTGACCCAGCACCTTCCTCAGGGCTGTCAGACTCGGACATAGATGACCGTATCTGAGAAGTCCTAGCCCTTGCAACCCGGTCCTGAGAATTCCTTAATTGTCTGCCTTATTTGTGTTCTTGCAACCTGATCCTGAGTTTATTTGTGTTTATGTCAGTGCTATCATTGCTGCAGTTTCAGTACATAGAAAGAGAGAAAGGCACAGAGAACGGAGAGACGGAGCTGAGTGGGGAGATTCTGTTTCCCTGGTTTTTCAGCTCTATTCCCAGGGGATAGAGCTGATGGTTTGTCGACCCCTAATAGGGTTGATGGTTTTTCGACCCCTGGTGTAAGGGGGGCCGATGGTTTATTTCACTACTGGTGTTCCAGCCTCTGATACGGCTGGTGGTTTGCCCACCCCCCGCGCGCAAGCTAAGGACAGAGTGTAGTCCTGTCTGCGGTGGTGGACGGTAAATTATGGTAGTGATGAGATTGTTCCGTTCTCTCCAGATGATGGGCCACTTGTATAGACAAGGTATAGAGCTAGCAATTACGCCCGCTGGCTGGATAATAAATCGTGTTACTGACGTGCCATATGCACAGGAAGAAACTGGTTATATAGCAATCCCTGGCACTTCTCCAGTACTCAAGGTGTTCAGACAAAATATACATGCCCAGCTAACGATAGTCAATCAGCAAGAAGTCTTGTTGCAAGAAGTATATGCAAGAAAGTTATATGACCCAGTTGTTGCCCCACTGAGGTGTAAAGGGGGCCGACACAGTTTGATGTTTTATCTGTTTTATCTGTTTGGTGACAACAATTCCAGTTCCAGTCCTCAGACTGACTCTGACTGACTGATTCCAGTGACGCAACCAGTTCCAAGACTCTGACTAACTGCCTTCCTAACACCACCGACTGGTTTCCAGAATGTGCACACAGTGTAAGCAAGGTGTGACGCTTGCTATTTCTACTGACTTGGTTACAGACCAATTTCACCTCTCTTCCCCCTCCCAAGGTTTAGAGTGTTCAGAATAAACTTTAATGCCCAGCTCACTGAAGGTATCTCAGTTGACTCACCTTTTCACAACCCTGCTGACAGTGGTGACCTTGAGGGGTGGACAGCCATAACCAAGATAGAAGCATAGAGACTTGGGTTTAAGCTATAATATGGGAGTTAATCAGTCAAAGCCTCAGCAAGTTACCCCCAAGAGACCTTGTGGCAGAGAGGAAAGTGAAGAAGTATGTAAAGAAAGGAAAGTGAAGAAGTATGTAGCAAGAAGGAGAGGGAAGACTGTGTGTTATTTTATGATTATTTGTTAGGACACATTAGCTTTAATAGGGGTACGCAGGCTACCAGTACAAGGGGAGATTTAAGGGCAGGTGTACGTATTACATAGGCTGCCAGTATAGGTGGATGAAGAGATAAGGGTAGGCGTACCGAACGCAGGCTGTCAGTATAGGTGGGTAAGGACAGGCGTCCTCTCCAAGAAAGGAGGGAAGACCGGTGTACCGTGGCATAAGTATTTGCTGGGATAGAGACACTGGTAAATAGTGATTAAAGATGTTGCGTCTTTCCAAGAAAAAGCACAGTCTCCCTCCGGCAGCAAAAAACGGCCATTAATATGGTCTGTGAAAGAGAAGGGGAAAAGTATGTTAAAATTGCAAACAAGCACAATTAGAAGGCTATGAGGAAGTTAAAGGGGAAGGAGGGTGCTGTAATGCTATATGGTTATGTGTGTATAACGCTAGGTGGCTATACTACCATAGGAGGCTGTGAGTGGTGCACATGGTGTTAAATGAAGCTGTAATCGGGGCTCCTGTGTATACAAGTCATATTAAAGAGGTTTCTGTAAGCTCTAAAATGCTGAGATGTGAGATGTAATGAAAGGGTTGATTATTGTCTTGCCTGTATGTGACTGTATGTTTTGTATCACGCATGCTGTGAGCAGGTGTTTAGTGTATGGTTTTTGGGCTATACATACTGCCAAGCGATTCCCTAGGGAGAAAGCTACCATATAATGTGTATGTTCCCCTTGGTATATTCATAATATTCATAGTGTGTTTTTGCCAATATGCATTCCGTCCAAGGTCAGGCTGTGTGATAATTGTGCGCAGATATTTTCTCTTCCCCCTCCCCTTCTGCACCTGATGGGAGGGGGTAGGAGCGAATCTGCACTAGCGTGTTCATTTTTACATGCGGGAGGGACATTCACGCATCTTTCTATAAGATTAAGATCCTGAGTGGAAGGCAGGAATTTATTTTCATTT
Organism: Allobates femoralis; assembly: GCA_033576535.1. Classification (NCBI taxonomy): domain Eukaryota; kingdom Metazoa; phylum Chordata; class Amphibia; order Anura; family Aromobatidae; genus Allobates; species Allobates femoralis. The sequence goes on along the minus strand of JARQOC010000004.1, from coordinate 94,878,603 downwards.
TTGGTTGTGAATATTAAGAATCATAATTGTTCACTGGAAAAATATATTGCAATCTGAGAGTCCACAGTGGTTGATACGTTTTAATGGCTAACTGAAAAGATGGTAAACATAGCAAGCTTTCGGGACGCTGAGTTCCCTTCTTCAGGCTGATAATGACACAAATTCTGAAGACACATACATTTATACATAAGCAATAGAAGAAAAAAAAAAGGGAAAGAAGAGAAAAGAAAAAAAAAAGGCAAATCAGTGTTATATGCTCTGGTGCATATGACAGGTGACGTAAAGCAAAGTCGGGTAGGGAGGGGTGGAGGAGCAGGGACAGAGAAACCAGATTACTAAGATAAGCGGAACTAATTGTGTTAGGTAGATGGTTAGTAACCCATGGAGACCTGAAAATACTTAGTTAAGTTGTGTAGAGCAGAGTTCTAAGTGGCAGAGTTCACAGAAGTGTCAAGAGTTCATAGTCCTATAATTTCAGTGTGTTGCAAGCTGTCTCCAAATGCACTTTCATTTTATTAAAAAATGCATGAATCTGCTATCCCCAAATGTCCTTTCATTTTACATAAAAAGGGGACTCTCGTTTTGTCCTATTAAAGCTCTGGATAAAATTGAACTGTGCAGCGACATGGAGGATTACTTCAGGAGATTACGCCTAAGGGAATTTTTCAGCGACAAAAAGGATTCCGAACCCAACTGGGCCGAAGGAACAAGGATCTCGACAACCAAGAAGAAAAGGTCAGACTGGACTCCTGATCTTAAGCGTAACTCCCACTTGAACAACTATATAGACACTTTCAGACATTTGGTTAAATCCACTATTTTAGATACACACAAGAGTCCACCATCCAATGTCAATACCCAGGAGAGAAGGGCCATACGGTCCTTGAAAACCAACAAAGAAATCATCATTAAACCTGCAGACAAGGGTGGTGCAATAGTCATGATGAACAAATCTGATTACCTGAAGGAAGCAAACAGACAACTGATGGACACACGTTACTACAAGAAATTGCAGTCTGACCCCGCACAGGACTATTACAAGGAATTAAAAAGGCTGGTTTCTTGTCTACCTGACGTATCCGTAAGAGCTGATGACCTTCTACCAGTAAATCCAAGAACAGGCACATTCTACATGCTTCCCAAAATTCACAAATCAGGAAATCCAGGGAGACCAATCATTTCATGTGTGGGTACCCTCACCGAACAAATTTCTGGGTGGGTAGAGGGTGTTCTCAAACCCCTGGTAAAAGAGACACCCAGCTACATTCAGGACACAACTGACCTATTGAATAAACTGTCAGCAATAGGTCCTCTACCAGAAGGAAACATCCTCGCCACCATGGATGTGGAGTCTCTGTTTAGCAACATCCCACACCAGGATGGATTAAATGCCTGCAAAACCTTCCTGGAAAACACAGGGATTGATGCTGACTCTGTGGTAGAAGTGGTAGAACTCACAAAATTCATCCTCACGCATAATTACTTTACATTTGATGACAACATATATTTACAGGAGACTGGCACAGCAATGGGAAGCAAAATGGCACCACAATATGCAAACCTTTTCATGGCCAAGCTTGAAGGTGACTTTGTATCCTCTTGCCCTATCAGGCCTCTGGCTTACTACCGTTATATTGATGACATCTTGATCATCTGGACGGAGTCTGAGCAACAGCTGAAGACGTTCCATGAACACTTTAATCAATTTCACTCCACCATTAACTTTACACTCAACTACACCTGCACTGAAATCAGCTTTCTGGACACCATCATTAAGCTACAGAACAATGAAATAGAGACATCCCTGTACTGGAAACCAATTGACCGTCCAACATATCTTCGATGGGACAGCTTTCATCCAAAGCACATAAAAAACTCTATTGTGTACAGCCAGGCCATCAGATACAATTGGATATGTTCCAACCCTACAGATAGAGACAATCACCTTGAGGGCCTCAGAAAGACCTTTTTGAACTAGGGCTACCATCCAAGAACAATCGAGAACCAGATTACAAGAGCCACCAGAATATCAAGGAATCATCTCCTACATTACAAAACTAGAGAAGAAAACAACCGAGTTCCTCTTGTAGTCACCTACAATCCGAGTCTGGAGGTGCTAAAAGGAGCCGCACGGAAACTGCAACCACTCCTACAAAAAGATGCCCGACTAAAATCAATATTTCCGGATCCCCCACTCTTGTGCTTTAGACAACCTTCGAATCTAAAAAACATCATTGTGAGAAGCACCCTGTCCTCTCCAGCAGCAACAGGAACCTTTCCCTGCAACCAGAACAGGTGCACAACCTGTCTATCTATAATGACAACGGACAAGATAAAGATTCCTGGAACAGATCAGGACTACAAGATCCCAGGTAACTTTAGCTGCACCACAAGCAATGTGGTGCATTTAATTATATGTACCAAATGCCCAACAGGTGGCATGTACGTAGGTGAGACCGGATTACAATTCAGAACAAGAATGAATTCTCAACGCCACTCAATAAAAGAAAAGCGTATGGACCTACCTGTAGCAAACCATTTTTGCAGCTCTGAGCACAACACTGAATCCGATATGAGGCTGCTCATTTTAAAGAGTAACTTCAGATCTCAGAGAGAGAGAAGAATTTGGGAATACAAATTGTTAACAACCTTCAACACACTCAAAACCGGATTAAATATTTCACATGGATTTATGGGATTTTATGTAAAATGAACGGACATTTGGGGATAGCAGATTCATGCATTTTTTATATAAAATGAAGGTGCATTTGGAGACATCTTGCAACACACTGAAATTATAGGACTATGAACTCTTGGCACTTCTGTGAACTCTGTCACTTAGAACTCTGCTCTCCACAACTTAACTAAGTATTTTCAGGTCTCCATGGGTTACTAACCATCTACCTAATACAATTGGTTCCGCTTATCTTAGTAATCTGGTTTCTCTGTCCCTGCTCCTCCACCCCTCCTTACCCGACTCTGCTTTGCGTCACCTGTCTTATCCACCAGAGCATACAACACTGTTTTGCCTTTTTTTTTTCTTTTCTCTTCTTTCCCTTTTTTTTTTTTCTATTGCTTATGTATAAATTAGTGATGGGCGAATCCTAAATTACTCGGAATCGCTTGACTCTAGCGAGTCCGAGCACAGGACTCGCTACTCGTTGCGAGTCTAGCGAGTCCAATGTTAATGAATGGGGAAGCGAGTAATAGCGAGTAGTGTGAGATTTACAAATCGCAGATGTGTCTTGGAAGCTTCAGCCTGAAGCAATCCTAGTTTTGCCATTTATTTGCATTGGACTAGTTTACTTTGCAACTGTAATCGCTGGCTGGGAAACTCGCACAGATAAGAGTCCTGACTTCTCCTCTGTGCTGGCTGCCAGCTCCAGGGTCCTAGAGCCCGCCTGCTGCCTGATGTAGCAGTGCTGAGATTGTTCTCAGTCTGCTCATTCCCTGTGTACAGACATGAATGTCTGTGCACAGAGATGATGTAGCAGAGCTGAGATTGTTCTCAGTCTGCTCATGCCCTGTGCATATACATCTATATCTATACACAGGGGATGTAGCAGAGAGGACATCGCGTTTTGGACTGCGTCGGACGGAAGAGGATTTTTTTAATTAAAGATGGAGTCCCTAATGGCTTTTTTTTTTATTTCTAATAAAAAATTTTCTTTGTGTTGTGTTTTTTTTAAAACAATTTAATAGAAATTCATGGCGGTCATGTCTAATATTGGCGTGACCGCCATAAATTTCGGGCTAAGGGCCAGCTGATAATACAAAGCTGGCCCTAACCTCATTATTACCCAGCGTGCCACCGCTACCAGGGCCGCTGGAAGAGCGGGGTTCAGCGCCAGAGGATGGCGCTTCAATGAACGCGCCATCTTCTGGGGCGGCTGCGGGCTGCAATTTGCAGCGGGGGGTGCCCAGAAAGCTTGGGCATCCCTGCGCTGCGGATTCCAGCCCCCAGCTGCTTAGCTGTACCTGGCTAGACATAGAAATTGCGCGGAGCCCCACGCATTTTTTTTAAATTATTTCATGAAATTCTGAGATTCTGACTCTGAGACTCTGACTCTGAAATTCATGAAATAATAAAAAAAAAATGCATGGGGCTCCGCGCAATTTCTATGTCTAGCCAGGTACAGCTAAGCAGCTGGGGGCTGGAATCCGCAGCGCAGGGATGCCCAAGCTTTCTGGGCACCCCCAGCTGCAAATTGCAGCCCGCAGCCGCCCCAGAAGATGGCGCGTTCATTGAAGCGTCATCCTCTGGCGCTGAACCCCGCTCTTCCAGCGGCCCTGGTGGCGGTAGCACGCTGGGTAATAAAGGGGTTAATACCAGCTTTGTTATACAAGCTGGTATTAAGCCCGAGATTTTTAATGTCAGGCCACGTTTGACCCAGCCACTAAGAATCTCCAATAAAGGGTTAAAAAAACACAGAGAAAAATTTTTATTTGAAATAAAAAAAAAAGCCATTAGGGACTCCATCTTTAATTAAAAAAATCCTCTTCCGTCCGACGCAGTCCAAAACGCGATGTCCTCTCTGCTACATCCCCTGTGCATAAATATAGACAGGGAATGAGCAGACTGAGAACAATCTCAGCACTGCTACATCATGTCTGTGCACAGACATTCATGTCTGTACACAGGGAATGAGCAGACTGAGAACAATCTCAGCACTGCTACATCATCTCTGTGCACAGACATTCATGTCTGTACACAGGGAATGAGCAGACTGAGAACAATCTCAGCACTGCTACATCATGTCTGTGCACAGACATTCATGTCTGTACACAGGGAATGAGCAGACTGAGAACAATCTCAGCACTGCTACATCATCTCTGTGCACAGACATTCATGTCTGTACACAGGGAATGAGCAGACTGAGAACAATCTCAGCACTGCTACATCAGGCAGCAGGCGGGCTCTAGGACCCTGGAGCTGCACAGAGAAGACAGCTGGGCTCGGCTCGCAAAGAAACAGCAGTTACTTTGCGAGTCTCCCTGCTATCACTGGCACAGTAGCCAGTGATTACTCGCACGAGTCTAATGCAAACAATGGCAATCCTAGTTTTGTCAGCGTTTCTGACAAAACTAGGATTGATATTGATTTGCATTGGACTCGTGCGAGTAATCACTGGGAAACTCGCCGAGTACCGAGTCCTGCGAGTCCCTTACTACTCGCCGAGTAACGAGTCCTAGCGAGTAGATTCGCCCATCCCTAGTATAAATGTATGTGATGAGGCCAGAGCTGTGGGGGGTACTCGGTCACCGGGTCTGCTGAATAGGGAGTCACAAGTGGACGGTATCCCGGTGCCGTGCCCTGGGGATCATTTGAAGGGGGATGAAGGGATTATTTACAGGGGAACGTGACGCCACCTGTAGGGTCTGGTAAGGTGGTACCAGCGCTGCCAGCCGGCCTCTGAGGTGATGGAGGGGGCAGCAAAGTGTGGTATAGCTCCCCACAGGTGGAGCTTTACCTCAGGGCAGCAATAAGGGAAGATGGTGAGGGAGGGCAGCGAAGGAGGATGATGGTGGATTATAGCTGATAAACAGTCACACATACACACAGGGTTAGTTGTTCCGGTACCTTTTTACTGAGGTAACATAACAGGTACAGTCTTGAGTATTAACCGGGTCCCTGGTACAATTTAGGATCAACTCCTTGGAAGGATATGAGGCCTCCTTTATTTCTATTCTCTGCCTTGAGGGATGAGTCTCTCCTGAGTTTGGACTCTCCAATCCTCTGATGTCTAAAACTAACAATCAGGCCCTTCTGCGGGAACCCGGTTTATCCTGTGGCCCCTGGTCCTCTGTTTGGTTAGTTTTTAATATTTCCTCTATCTTCCTTCAGGGCTAAACTTCACCTGAAACTGCTGGGTTTTTACTGTGGCTCTGTAAGCCCACAGCATCGGACTCCAGTGTCCGTTTGTTCCTAAGGGGAATATATTTTGGTCCCTCTTCTTATTCCCTACCTCTTCTCCTTGCCTCCGGCCCCTTCCCTGGGGTGTGAACAGCCGACAATTGTCCCTTCTGGTCCTGGTATTTCTCTTTTTCAGAGACCAGCAGCTTTGCCTCCACCTTTCTCCTCTCCTCACACGAACTACTCCCTAGCAACTGTCTCCTAGGACCAACTGTCTCCTCCTCTCAGCCTGGATCTCCCAGGGGAACTGACTTAATGCAGCCAGTAGAGCTCCCCCTTCAGGTCTGGAGTGGAAGGTGTTGTGTGCTGAACAAACCAAGGTGTCAATCCTTCCTTGTACCAGTGTAACCTGTGGCAATCCCCCGCAGGGGTGCCACATTCCCCCTAGTTAAACTCAGTCCTCCGGGACTGAAACATTTTTCATAAACATAACAGGTTATAGCTATTTACATTTGATTATTGAACAGAGTCTTAAAAATGAAAAATTTACAAAAACCAAGGAAAAATAAGAAAACAGGTTACCAGTCCATACAGCGCTAGTCCATCCGCTGCAGGCTGTTTAGGGGATGTTGAAACAGGGATTTGCCACTACCAGTCCTGTGGCTATGGTCCATTTTAAAAATAAGAAAAAGGGAAAGTTCAAGAGTCCAACAGGTTAAGTCTTTTAGGAATTAAAAATCATAACTATATACAATATGGGTGTATCTGCTTAGGAGGCCTGGCTTCACTTTTACCACCCCCAGGCACTTTCTTTTCCTAACTTGATGTGCATGGGGGCCAGTCCAGTTCCTCCACCCTTCTATACACTACCATTAATAACATATTTTCATTCTGAACATATTTACATTTTAAACATTTTCACATTTTCCCACATTTTATCACCTACTCTCTGTATCTAAGTGGTGGCTGACCAAAGTTACTACGGGTTGACCTGCGTAGCACTGGTGTGTTACTAATGTCTGTACCTAATGCAGTGTATGCTCTCTCTCTCAGTCTATCAGATCTACGTGTTGTTGTAATACCGTAGTATTGGCGTAGTCTCTCTAGTGGACTGGCAGATTCACCGATTGCAGGGATCTCTGGTTCCGGTACAACGGGTGGTTCTTGTATTCTCGGTACTTCTACTGCTGATGGAAACGTTAAAGTTGGGATTAGATATGTACCTTCTATTTGAGGCCAATCTGCTGGTAACTCTCCAATAATTGTCTGGACTGTCTTTGGCTTCTCTTGCTCTTCTAGCTTTGGACAAGGTACATCTTCCTCTGGTTGAAGCTGTTGAGGGCACTTTTTCAAATGATCTCTGGACACTGTTGCTGTAGTTTCACCATGATCCTTACTGATTAAACAGGTTTTCTGGTTATCAAAATTGGATGGTAATACAGTGTATGGTTCTCTTTCCCACTGATCATCTAGTTTGTGCATTCTTCTTTTTCTTCTCAAAACCAATTCACCTGGTGTTAAAGGCGTTCCTTGTGCACTTTTGTTAAAGTTAATTTCTTGTCTTCCTCTAGATCTTTCCAGACTTCTTTCAACGCATTCTTGGATTTTCTGGTATTGTTCTTTCCTTCTAATATCCCAATCTGTATCTGTAGTATCTGCTTCAGGAACTACTATGCCTAACTCAAAGTCTGCTGGTAATTTTCCTGGTCTTGCTCTCATGAGATATGCAGGGGTGCAATTTGTTGAATTTACTGGGATATTGTTGTAAATGTCAACTAGATCTGGTAACTTTTCTGGCCACTGGTTGCGTTCTTCTAAGGGCAGAGTTTTTAACATTTCAATTACCACGTGATTCATCTTTTCGCACATTCCATTTGTTTGAGGATGGTAAGACGTGGTGCGTATTTTCTTGCATCCGTATAGGCGACAGAACTCTTGAAATATTTCAGCTTCAAAGGCGGGTCCTTGGTCTGTCAATACCTGATCTGGATAGCCATGGGGTCTGCAGAAATAAGCTTGAAATGTTCTTGCTGCTGTCTCAGCTGTTAAATCTTTTACTGGAGCTACCACAAGAAATCTAGAATAATGGTCTACCATGGTAAGAGCATAGGTGTAGCCTGATTTACTGGGTGTAAGTTTGACATGATCTATGGCTACCAGTTCTAATGGTTCTTTGGTGATGATAGGTTTGAGGGGTGCTTTCTGGCTGTTACGGTCTTTTCTTCTTAATGAACATGGTCCACAATTTTTACACCATCTCTCTATGGAGGCTCTCATGCTGATCCAATAAAATCTTTCACGTAACAGTATTTCTAATTTTCTCCATCCAAAGTGTCCCGATTCATTGTGATACGCTTGCAATACCATTTGAACATCTCTTTTTGGAACCACAACTTGCCATACCATTTCATGCGTTCTTGGGTTGATGTACCGCCTGCACAATTGACCTTGATAAATGAATAACCGGCTTCTTTCTTTCCACAAGTATTGAGCTTCCAGTGGAGCATTCTTTTCAAGTTTGGAATCTGGTTGGGTTATTAACTTCTTTACAAGACTTACTGCTGGATCACTGTCTTGAGTCTCTTTCCATCCATAGTGAGGCAACGGGTTTAGTTCAACAGTCTGACGATTTTGGTAGACTCGATCTTCAGCGATTTGCCATTTTCTACTTTTATGGAAAGCTGGGAGTTCTATTTCCTCTAGGTCATCTTCTTCTTCACTTCCTTGTGGATGTACTTGAGGATTTCTAGAAAGGGCATCTGCATTTGCGTTATTGCGGCCTGCTCGATATTTGATAGTAAAGTCATAGTTCGACAGTCGAGCCATCCAACGTTGCTCCAATGCTCCAAGTCTTGCGGTATCCAGATGTGTTAACGGGTTATTATCTGTGAAGACAGTGAACTTTGAAGCTGCGAGGTAATGCTTGAACCTTTCTGTTACCGCCCAGACCAAGGCCAGGAACTCCAACTTAAAGGAACTGTAATTTTCTGGGTTCCTCTCAGTGGGTCGAAGTTTTCTGCTAGCGTAGGCAATTACTCGTTCTTTACCATCTTGCACCTGAGAAAGGACTGCTCCCAGGCCTACATTGCTTGCGTCGGTGTAAAGGACGAATGGTAGGTTATAATCGGGGTAAGCCAGGATTTCCTCACCGGTTAGAGCCTGCTTCATCTGTTGGAAGGAATTTTCTTGTTCCTCTCCCCATTCTAATGGTGACTCTGGAAATCTTCTCTTCTTAGACTGCAGGACTGGCGGGTGAGCTCTGCGAAGGTGGGAAAGAAGGAAAGATCTAGAAAGAGAATAGAAACCCTGAAAGACAAAGAAGGAACATCTATAGACTCCTTAAGAGGAAAATCCTGAGTTGGTAACAGCACCTTAAACCAAACTGTACCGTGTATTGTTATGCCATCAGCCGGTACCGAGTAAAGCAAAGTTAAACAAGAATTGGTTTCTGTTATTCTTCCTGCCGCAGCTCAGAGGACTGAACATCATCAACATCAACAGCAGACGGGTAAGAACTGCACCACCATTTACCATCACTGCCCTCCCTCACCGTCTCATATACCATCATAGCTGCCCTGAGGTAAAGCTCCACCTGTGGGGAGCTGTACCACACACTGCTGCCCCTTCCATCACCTCAGTGGCCGGCTGGCAGCGCTGGTACCACCTTACCAGACCCTACAGGTGGCGTCACGTCCCCCTGTAAATAACCCCTTTTACCCCCACCGTTTACCAATAACACCTGGTACAATTGTTCGCCAGGGCACGGCACCGGGGATACCGACCACCCGTGACATCCCACACAGAAGCCCCGGTGACCGAGTACCCCACGCACCCCAGCTCTGGTCGAAACTAATTGGCGTCACGAACAGGACGAACCAGCCTGGTATCTACCAGGTGAAGTGTGCCTAAGGGACTTTATTATTGACTATCTGTGTCTATCTGTGTGGATTACAAGAATTGAGCCGAGCCGCCATTACATCGCCTCAGAAATTCAAACTGCGTCACAGCAGGAGAAAGAGCGGGAAGATAAGCCCCGCCCCCTCCGCTCTGCCGAGGAGTGACGAAGGCAGTGGCGGGCTCCGGAAAAGCCCGAAGGAGTTGCCCACAGAAACTTCGTGGTGGGCGGGCTTAAAAGTGCAGCAACAACAATGTGTTGGCCTAGGGGCGTGCCTCGGCCCTTCAACAAACATAGGCTATACAAGAGGTGCCAAAAAGTCTCCCCGCCCCCATTGCTCTCAATCAACCAAGGGGGCGGGTCGAGCGCCAGCCCACACCGGTTATGGACTATAAGAACTAAACAGGGTGCGGTCTGGAGCAGAAGCGTGATACCTGTTAAGGCTCCAGACCTGTTCCAGTTACCAGAGACCGGGTGTGTGGTTATGGCTGTTCCCAGTTTCAAACAACTGGTGAGAGAGATTGAACAGGACATCTTAATGGACCGCGCGGAACCGGGAGTGTTGCTACGAGAGATGGACGGTGAGGAAGGTACCTTTTGGAGGACTGCCTTGGAAGACTTACAAACCCAAATACGGGAAGTGACCGAGTGGACCGTCCGACGCTGGGGAGCAGAGATGGTACTCCAGTTAAATCGTAGACAACGAGCAGCAGCACAAAGAGAACGGGAACTCCGGGTGTCGGTGGCTACCCAAACCGACCGCCTGGTGACCCCTGAACTGCTGGTGGACATCTTGGAACCGGTTCGTGTGCCCTTTGTGGAGTCCGGAGAAGAGAGAGCCGTTGAGGTGAGAGACCTCATTCAGTTCTTCGAAGAGCCTGAGCCGAGACCGGAAGAGCCGGAGGAGTATAGCGGTGACCAGGTCGGTGTCAGAGAGGAGGAAGAAGCTGTCGGCGGCGATGAGGAGGCCGGACCCCGCGAGTCATGGAGGGTCGCGGTACCAGCACAAACAGCGACGAGTCAAGGGAGGAGAGCAGCGTTGCGTACTGAGAGCAGCGAACAAACATGGCAACCGGTGGGCCGTCCTTGGTTTACCGAACCTGAACCCGATGATGAGGCTGAACGACATCGGAGACGCGAGGTGTGGTATTCAAATGAATTTGAGACCCGTCAGGCTCGTGTTATGGCCCGTAACCAACCCCCACTGCCTATAGATCAGCGTAAACGGGGGGTAGTTACCACCTTCAATCTTTATACCGGGTATGGTTTTGCCAAGGAGGAGGGGCTTTACCAAGAAGTCCATGTGGGTCGGAGGAATGTAGAGGAACACTTACCCCAGGGCCATCCAGAACGGGACTTGTATAGTGGTGATGTGATCACCTACGAACGTCACGCAGGTCCCAGGGGTTGGTTTGCAATCCGGGTTAGTAAAGTTAAATCATAAAAGTTAACCCGGTATTGCACTGTTGAAAGTGTAAAGTTTGGTTTAATTGTTGAAATACATTTGTTATTTGATTGTATATAGTTATGATTTTTAATTCCTAACAGACTTGACCTGTTGAACTTTTGAACTTTCCCTTTTTCTTATTTTTAAAATGGACCATAGCCACAGGACTGGTAGTGGCAAATCCCTGTTTCAACACCCCTTAAACAGCCTGCAGCGGATGGACTAGCGCTGTATGGACTGGTAACCTGTTTTCTTATTTTTCCTTGGTTTTTGAAAATTTTTCATTTTTAAAACTCTGTTCAATAATCAGAGACATGTTACCTGGTCCCCGTTGGACCAACAAGGACTAGACTATAGTCAAAGTTTATTAGTTAAATGCAACGTTATAAGAACTGAGCCTCCTGCAAAGGAAGAATACAAATGAACGTAAGATTTTGTTATTTTATGTTTGAAAGTTACCTGGTTCACCTGTTAATAAAAATGTTTTAAATGTTCAATGTTATATGTAAAATGCATTTTATTCCAGGTTTGGTTTGACACCCGCGGACGGGTGTGTTTCACCAAGGGGGTGTGTGGCGCCCCTGCGGGTATGCGCCACAGAATGGTATTACACTTGAATATAAAATGTGTTTTTACTTGTAAGTTGCCAGGTTACGATTTAATGCTTATGGAGTCTATTTTTAGCACTCACCTAGGACCACACCACTTAGTGTAGGGGAAACTGACTTTATGGTAGGTTCCACAGGTGGTGGGCGGAGCTTAGGATAGAGTTAGAGTGACAGTTAGGAATTTACCTCAGACGGCGTTGGGAAGGCAGACAGTGTGGTCACGCCTGGCAGCCTGAGCTGAGTGGAGGGTACCCCAACTATATGTGGGGGCCCAGGACAGATGGCAACGGACCTAGACTGGTAGGAACCAGCTGGTCATGTTGAGGGTTCACAGGTGACACGGACTACCGAGGCAGCCAGGAGTTCATCCCTGACTGCGAAGCCGACGAGCTGCAGGCCCAACCAGACCGGGTTGCTGACAGCACCACAAGTTACCTCACCCCTCATGCCCAAAAGACGGTCCTACACTAGTGAGGAAAGACTGAAACCCGGTGTCAGGTGGGAAACTTGTGCGTTCCTGCTGTTCCCATTTGGACCGGTAATAGTCAATTTAAGCCTACTAGACACAGACTGCAGGACTGGCGGGTGAGCTCTTCCAAGGTGGGAAAGACAGAAAGATCTAGAAAGAGAATAGAAACCCTGAAAGACAGAGAAGGAACATCTAAAGACTCCTTAAGAGAAATCCTGAGTTGGTAACAGCACCCTAAACCAAACTGTACCGTGTATTGTTATGCCATCAGCCGGTACCGAGTAAAGCAAAGTTAAACAAGAATTGGTTTCTGTTATTCTTCCTGCCGCAGCTCAGAGGACTGAACATCATCAACATCTACAGCAGAGGGGTAAGAACTGCACCACCATTTACCATCACTGCCCTCCCTCACCGTCTCATATACCATCATAGCTGCCCTGAGGTAAAGCTCCACCTGTGGGGAGCTGTACCACACACTGCTGCCCCCTCCATCACCTCAGTGGCCGGCTGGCAGCGCCGGTACCACCTTACCGGACTCTACAGGTGGCGTCACGTTCCCCTGTAAATAACCCCCATTTACCCCCACCGTTTACCAACAACACCTGGTACAGTTGTTCGCCAGGGCACGGTACCGGGGATACCGACCACCCGTGACATCCCACACAGAAGCCCCGGTGACCGAGTACCCCACGCACCCCAGCTCTGGTCGAATCAAATTGGCGTCACGAACTGTTCGTGACGCCAGAAAATGATGAGGCCAGAGCTGTGGGGGGTACTCGGTCACCGGGTCTGCTGAATAGGGAGTCACAAGTGGACGGTATCCCGGTGCCGTGCCCTGGGGATCATTTGAAGGGGGATGAAGGGATTATTTACAGGGGAACGTGACGCCACCTGTAGGGTCTGGTAAGGTGGTACCAGCGCTGCCAGCCGGCCTCTGAGGTGATGGAGGGGGCAGCAAAGTGTGGTATAGCTCCCCACAGGTGGAGCTTTACCTCAGGGCAGCAATAAGGGAAGATGGTGAGGGAGGGCAGCGAAGGAGGATGATGGTGGATTATAGCTGATAAACAGTCACACATACACACAGGGTTAGTTGTTCCGGTACCTTTTTACTGAGGTAACATAACAGGTACAGTCTTGAGTATTAACCGGGTCCCTGGTACAATTTAGGATCAACTCCTTGGAAGGATATGAGGCCTCCTTTATTTCTATTCTCTGCCTTGAGGGATGAGTCTCTCCTGAGTTTGGACTCTCCAATCCTCTGATGTCTAAAACTAACAATCAGGCCCTTCTGCGGGAACCCGGTTTATCCTGTGGCCCCTGGTCCTCTGTTTGGTTAGTTTTTAATATTTCCTCTATCTTCCTTCAGGGCTAAACTTCACCTGAAACTGCTGGGTTTTTACTGTGGCTCTGTAAGCCCACAGCATCGGACTCCAGTGTCCGTTTGTTCCTAAGGGGAATATATTTTGGTCCCTCTTCTTATTCCCTACCTCTTCTCCTTGCCTCCGGCCCCTTCCCTGGGGTGTGAACAGCCGACAATTGTCCCTTCTGGTCCTGGTATTTCTCTTTTTCAGAGACCAGCAGCTTTGCCTCCACCTTTCTCCTCTCCTCACACGAACTACTCCCTAGCAACTGTCTCCTAGGACCAACTGTCTCCTCCTCTCAGCCTGGATCTCCCAGGGGAACTGACTTAATGCAGCCAGTAGAGCTCCCCCTTCAGGTCTGGAGTGGAAGGTGTTGTGTGCTGAACAAACCAAGGTGTCAATCCTTCCTTGTACCAGTGTAACCTGTGGCAATCCCCCGCAGGGGTGCCACATATGTGTCTTCAGAATTTGTGTCATTACCAGCCTGAAGAAGGGAACTCAGCGTCCCAAACGCTTGCTATGTTTACCATCTTTTCAGTTAGCCATTAAAAGGTATCAACCACTGAGGACTCTCAGATTGCAATATATTTTTCCATCTACTGGCTAAGGGCCCTTTCACATCAGCGTTTTTTTAAATTTGCGGCAGATGCGGTGAAAAAACCGCATCTGCCGCAACTGCCGCATAACGGTTCCACTTGCGGCACGGTTGCGGTTTTTTCCATAGGAAGTATAGGGGGACTTGCGGCAGATGCGGCAAGTGCGGTATTGCACTTGCGGCAGGTGCGGCAGAGAAAAAAACCGCAGTAAGCCGCGGTTTTTTTCTCTGCCGCACCTGCCGCAAGTGCAATACCGCACTTGCCGCATCTGCCGCAAGTCCCCCTATACTTCCTATGGAAAAAACCGCAACCGTGCCGCAAGTGGAACCGTTATGCGGCAGTTGCGGCAGATGCGGTTTTTTCACCGCATCTGCCGCAAATTTAAAAAAACGCTGATGTGAAAGGGCCCTAACACGGTATAAATATTCTTTACCTTACCAATTGTTCACTGTGTATTTAGTTGGAAGCTAATAATATTGCCTATTCTTGGACACAATAATAGTTATTTTGGACAGTTTTTGTACATTCCTGCTCGAGGTCCTACAGAATTAGGTTTTTACTGACTTTCATACAGGGATTATTCTATTTTATTGAGTCATACTGACACACTGTCTTCTTGTTTGTGTTGTTTTAATATTCTTTAGACACTATGATAGCTATTCAGGATAATTTTTGTATATTTCTGTCTGAAGGTTTACGGAGGTAGACTCTTTCTGATTTTAAAAAATAATATGTGTTAGTACGATGAACAATTGTTTTTAGAAAAGGCATAGAGAACAGACAATAATACTTAGTATATGTGTGTTAAATCTTCAGATTCTAATCCCATTGTTTTCTAAAGTTGTTTTTCTGTTATGGCGCTGGCTCCAGGTGGGGGACGGACAGAAACTTCCGCCCAGAGTGTCCCTCCCATCTTAGAAATGTAAGACTTAGAGGAAGGCTTGCCCATCAGAACTTCCTGTGGCAGCCATCTTACACCACCCAAAAGGCCTGTTAACAATGAGACTACATCACAGTTAGTTCCACTACCAGTTTATATATCCAGTTATGATTATACAAGAGTAATATATATATACCTTTACTCTGATATCTTCTGATTCCCTCATGCGAAAGGGGGATGGAGACATATATAGAGACATTTATAACAGAATTTAAATGGGTTTTTGGTTAAGCATCAAACAGTTATAGTTTATAAATATAGCGTCAATATATTCTGCAGTGCTGTATTATTTGTTGCCTAGCTATCAATATAATTAGTAGAGAATTGTAACAAGAATTTTGTTGAATAAGTATTTTTCTGATTTTTTTAAACTAATGCAAATTGAGTGTTTTATTTCAGATGTACGGATAGGAGAGATAATCTTACACTAGACACCGGTGGGATCCTCGCATGAGGTAATCAGAGCAATTGATTCTGAGTTTTTGCACTTTTGTGAGCAGGTGGAGCATCTTCTAAGTACAATTCTTACAAAAACGGTAAGCATGAGCTGGGTACACTTTGAAGTTAGTGACGTGGCTTGATATAACTTTTTTTGCGCAAAAAAACGGATAGACTAAGTACCCTGTATTTGTTATACTATTTTTTATACTGCACTTGCATTTAATACTTTTACTGCAGTGTACTGTTGTTTTTGGTCGCATTTAGCTTTTTGGTCTCCAAAAACGGTAAGCATATCGAATGCAGAATTGGTAAATCACGGTGAGGTAGACACCAGGTTACCAGTCTAGGATGGTATAATCACGCTGACAATCACTACAGGTGACCCCCTAGAGGTAGAGGGCAAGGTACAATTTGAAGTTAAAATAAAGTTAGTCTAGGTAGTGGCGGGAGGTTATCCATCCCAGCCTTGTTACGTCTGGCTGCCTAAGCACCCCTTCGGTATCGGACTGCCCAGACAGAACTAAATAAATACTAAAGGAACAAAATGGGAGTTGTGCTGAAGGATGGGAAAAAGGACAGGTCATGATGACGTCTCTCTTCAACAAAAGTTAGAATAGTCTTTGCTTGGCCCCACATACACCTCAACAGGTCACGAGTGTAGTCAGATGAATACTTCCTGGATCGCTCCTGGTTACAGATAAGGCCTTGTGTACAATCCTGCATTATTCCTACACACAACACAACTCAGAAAGCTCCACAAGCTTTAAGAATTGCAAATAAGGTGCGAACAAGGAGAGAAAAGTTATAAACATGTCCTAGTAGGTGTGGATCTCTCTCTCCTATATAAAATACCATAAGATGTCTAATATATTGGTTAAAATGTTCTGAAGCAGAGTGAGTAGGTAAATGAGTATATATATATGTAAATAATAATATGGTAGTTGTATAATAAATAATTGGACGTTTTCCCAGATATCCAGTTACCTTTTTGACCTGTTTTTCAGGAAAGTAGGGAGACCACTGATGATAAGTATACAGTAATTATATTGTTTAATATTATGTCTGTGTGATTCTACCTTGTATTATATATATATTGTTTTTATTTGTGCTGAGACGGACTAGCCGTAATCTGCCTCTATTATGGACTATTGACAGTAACTAGTGACCCTCATATATATATGTTGACTGAGCAATTACTGTATATATTTATGGAAAATAATGGACTAAACAACACTTTACAAGCTGGAAATATGTATATAAGATCAGGGATAGGTTATGGACAGATAGGGCGAGTCGACGTGGAGCAGGGGCACCACAGGCGTTTCAAGAGGGTGCTGACCTCTGCTGGTTAGGTAGGTTTCCAGCTTTAAAGACATTACTAGAGTACTATTAGGAGTGGGTATATCATTTATAAATTGCGTAAATCTCATGTTTTTGTTTCTATGAGCTATTTTGGATGACAATTTATTTTGATATTTTAATTAATAGAAAATGATTTTTGATTGTATATAAGATCCTTATATAGAAGTTATTTGACATGAACCATAATTGTATGATTTAGAATTGGTGATTTGGGTTTCAAGAACCCAAAGAATGTAATGTTTCTGTATATATATTGTATATCTCTTCTCTTAGGGATGATTGTTTTTCATTTATAGGTAAGTCAAGAATGGATACCATACTCTTTTTATATATATATTTTTTTCCTTAAAAGGTGGTGTGGGTATATGTAATATTAGATGATAAGATGCTCAAGGGGGGGTGACTATTCTTAAGGTTATATGTAAAATTTTGTGATTTGTTTTTGTGTTGCAATGTATTACTATGTCATTGATAGTTATGAAAATGGTACAATTTTTTATGAGATTATGGTTGAAAATGTTGTCCAGGTAATAGATTGCAGCAAGACCAACTACAAAGGCGTTACGATTGTCATTACGGTTAGACGTTACGGTTGTCTCAATGTTGGTGAAGACTCCTTCCCCCTCCTCTCTCTTTCCCCCTCTGTTACCTAGGGCAAAGATTTTGGGTAACATTTTGAATGTCTCCAAAGGGGGAAATGTTATGGCAATAAATAGTTAATCATTTATATTAGTTTATAGAAGTCATTCAGAAATCTCTTAGTACAGGCTAGAGGCCTGTTTGTAGGAAAAAGGCCTTGCTCTTTTCCCTAGAGCCCTCTCTCCTTCTTCCCTCCCACCTTCGGGATTCCTCTGGCTCAGATTTTATATAATGTTTTGACTTAGAGGTAGCCGTATAGAAGTTCTTATCAACATGTTCTGAATGTACTGTACAAACCCAAGGCTAGTTTAAACTAACTAACACACAGAATATAATTGAATGTTTTTTTCAGAATAAAATGTATATTCAGCATAATATGATGCAATTACCTAGAAACACCCCTAAGGAATGCCCCTTTAATGATAAGTAATAAAACTGCTAACCGCTCCTAAAATAAAGGTCTTTGTCATTAAGCTCTGCATTGACATGGCTGTCAGCGTGGTTCTTCCAGTGGCGTGCACACACTCAGACAAAGCATCAATTTGGCGGCAGACAATTAAGAGGACAGCCCATCCGAAAGGTGTGGAGGGCATCCATTACAAGAGCATGAGGTGTGTCGGGAACGTGGATGCTGGGAGCTGGAGGATCATCCTACATTTCAGCCCCTTCACACTTTTGTATAGGAAGGGGGTGTGGCAGGGGGCATGGCCACCGACCCCATTCTCATACTGCAATCCAGCCTCTAATATACCAGCCTATGTGATGTGACAGGGGGTCCATGCTTGAAATAGCAATCATGTCACCAAGCAGATACAAATTCAAGCTGTGATCCTCTGCTGTATGATGATTCATAATGTGTACTGTTATTGTGAGGCTAGGAACACAGGCAAAGCACTACACTGATTGATTCAGCTCTGCATGGTCTCCCCTCCCCCATAGGAATATGGTAGCTTCCTGTCCCTACAACTTTCTATGGATCATCATCATCACTCCCCATTAACAGTCACAGCAAGGCATTCAGAGTCTGCAGCATCTGTTAGACACACGTTATAGTACACATCTTTATTATCATGTAATATCTATTAAAAGGTAAAAAAAAATCTATTCTAATATAGGATAGATAGATGATAGATAAATTTATGGGTGGATGGATGAATACATAAGATACAGATTAATAGATGATAGATAAATACACAAACATGTAAAAGATAGATAATGGAAATATATTTTTAATCCCATATATGTTAGGGCACAGTATAAGAAACAAATAAAGGAATAATGAAACTTTGGGGTTTACACCATGTCTAACAGGTGCTGCAGGCTCTGGATGCCTTGCTGTGACTGTCACTGAGGAGTGATGATGATGATGATCCATGCAAAGTTGTAGGGACAGGAAGCTACCATGTTCCTGTGGGGGAGGGGAGACCATGCAGAGATGAAGTGATCAGTGTATTGCTTTGCCTCTGCTCCCAGCCTCACAATAACAGTACACATTATGCATCATCATACAGCACAGGATCACGTTTATTTGTATCTGCTTGGTGACATGATTGCTATTTCAATCCTGGACATCCTGCCACACCACATAGAATTGTATATCAGGGGCAGGATTGTAGTATGAGCATGGGGCCGGCGGCCATGCCCCCTGCCACGCCCCCTCCCCATACAGAAATGTGAGGGGGTGGGAATGTAGAATGATCTTGCAGCCCCTAGGGTCCACGACCACAACACACCTCCTGCTCTCTGCTGCTGCATGAAGCTCTCAGGCTGACATGTTATGTCCCCTGGGGCAGAGAGGGTCAGAGCTGAGGAGCAGGTATGATTTTATTGAATTCTATGCGACTTATAGATACTAGAACTAAAGTGTACAGCTGTGCTTCATCATGTAGGAGGACAGGGACTGTACTAAAATGTTTTCTCTCCCCAGAGTTCCCTTTTAAGTTATGCTGAATGAATACATTGATAGTCAGTAGTGAGTAAGGGTACCGTCACACTTGGTGACGCAACCAGCGATCCCAACAACGATACAACCTGGTAGGGATCGCTGGTGCGTCGCTATGTGGTCGCTGGTGAGATGTCAAACAGTCAGATGTCACCAGCGACGCAGCAATGATCCGGAATGATATGGAGGTCTTTGGGACCCTGTCTCTCAGACCTGTATTATTGAGGTCGTTGGTCTTTGTCTCTGTCAAACACACCGATGCATGCTGTCCAGCGGAACTCCAACGATCAAAAATGTTCCAGGTGACTCTGACACGACCAGCGATCTCACAGCAGGGGCCTGGTCGCTGCTAAGTGTCAAATATAGCGAGATCGCTGGCAAGGTCGCTGTTGCGTCACCAAACATGTGACTTAGCAGCAATCTCACTTAGTGTGACGGGGGCTTTAGAGTGGAATTTTGTGCTGAATTTGCAGATATCACTTACTATATTAGTTCTATTGACCTTTGTAACTTGTTCTTGTTTAATTTATTGTAAACAATAAAATGTCACTAATTTTAGTGAGGGTGTCAGTATTCCAGGTTTTCCGGCTTGCCGTTTGACCATTTTGCCCTCAGTCAGCATGGAGATCATTGTTTTGTTTGCCCTTCTTCCTGTCTCGTTTACATAAAGACCTGGCTCAGGTGAGCATTCATTGCTTGAGTATACTGGTTCCTGGTCTGCTCCAGCTCAGCTGTTCTCCTTGATCCTCTCACTTCCCTGGAGCTCTGTGAGATCTCGGTTCACCTTACAGCTTCCTGCATCGTGCTTCTGGTGCCGCTGCTTCTACCTTCTGGCTCGGACGTTCAAGTTTGTAAGCAACTTCCCGGTTATTATCGTATGTACTGTGAGCTTTGTGGAACTTGTGTTTCATTACCTATGTGTTTCATTACCTACTCGGAACTGTGTTTAAACTTGTTACCCGGTTATCCGGGTGTGGGGACCTTTTGCCACGGACTATATCTTCCGGTCGTTCCAGTACAAGGACTTGTGCTATGGACTACATGCATCCGGATTTACCTGTTTTGGACTATTGGTTTTTCGGACTGCTTCCATAAGGACTGTGCTCAACGATATATATATTGGGGTTGTATTATGTTGTGTGCTTTTGCTGTGTACTAAGTTCACCTTGTTTTGCTGTGTGTTATAAATACTTTGCACCCAAGAACCCGTCTCTGCTCTTCATTACCCTTAAGCGATCAGACTCCTCAAAACTTATACAATAGTATTACAGGGGGTTGGCTAATTTTGATTGCAACTGTATTCATAATTTAACAAAATCAGAACTGTAAATGGAATTGAGAATGCAGCCTAACATAAAGGAAAAAGCTAAGGATCAAAACAAGCATTTGGAGTATGTGAGGTAGCGGCGGCACGGCGGAGACAAGGGATCCGGGCACCACGGGTCACTGCACACGGGTTTATTCAATCCAACAGAAGAGGAAAAAAAACAACAGTCCAACAGAGCATTCCGGTCCCCTTCCTTCAGGGGTCGCTCCTCGCTGCTTTCCCAGAAGTCTATCCGCCACTAGGTCTGCGGCCTGGCTCAGAACATGCTTCCTCATCAGAATCCCAGGGAGTTGTGCTCACTCCCAACTCAAGGAACCACACCCAGTGTTCCTGCTTCCTCTTAACCCCTTCTGCTCTGAGAAGAGGAATCCCTTCTAATACCTGGTATGGAGTACGTCCTGCGGAACTGGAGGACGCACCCAGGGAGGCACATACCGGTCGCAGCATACCGACCCGGCTGGTGCCTCACAAGTAGTATAATGGATATAAAAAATATTGGTGTGCCAGCAGTGGCGTAACTAGAGTCTGGTGGGCCCCGGTGCGAAATTCAGACCTGGGCCCCCCTCTTCCCCTCGCGCGAGCACATATTGGTCAGATGTTTGGGCCCCATGTAACGTTCTAAGATCTATAAAGACTCACAAATTGACCCCTGCTATATATGGTCATCCTACTGGAATATGGAGCTTATCCTTTTAAATATGTCTCCCATCCTGCTATATATGGTCCTCCTCCTGGAATATGGCCCATCCCATTATTATAATGCATCCCCATATTCCTCCATATGTTACAATATACCCCCATAGTCCTCCATGTATTATAATGCATCCTATAGTCCACCATCCATAAGGTAGCCCCAATAGTCATCCAATTATTATAATGCACCACCACTATCCTACACATAGTAGCCTCATAGACCTCCATATAGTATAATACAGCCTCACAGGCCTCTATATAGTGTAATACAGCCTCAGAACCTCTGCATATAGTATAATACAGTCTCACAGCCCTCCATATAGTATAATGCAGCCTCACAGCCCTCCATATAGTATAACGCAGGCTCAGTTCTCCATGTAGTGCAGCCTCTATAGTACAGCCTTATATATGCAGCCTCATAGCTATCCTTATAGTACAGCCTCATATATTGCAGCCTTATATATGTAGCCTCATAGCTCTCCATATAGTGCAGCCTTATATCTCTCTATATATTGTGTTATATATGCAGCCTAAGGCTATGTGCTCACAGTCTGGAGGAGCTGCGTGTTGGACGCAGCTCCTCCGGACCTGAGTGAAGCTGCGGGTGCCCGCAGGGAGATCGCAGCCGCCCTGTACTCACCATGTGTGGCAGGAGCAGGGCGGTTTCTCCCTGCTGTCACCCGATTGGAACCGCTTCTGACTCCGAAGCATGAAATTAACATGCTGCGGAGATGCGAAGGAGCGGACACCCACACCGCAGTTGTCAGAACGCTGTGGTCGGGTTAAGCATAGTCAGGATGGGATTTCTACAGATCCCATCCACTATGCTTATACTGTATTACGTAGCAGTTTTGAGTGCAGCAACAAGACGCTGCGTCCAAACCACTGCGTATCCTTATCATCAGCACACAGCCTTATATATGCAGCCCTACCGGGATCTGAAAAATAGGATTAGTGAGAACTGCACAAAACTGCAGACTCACTCCAAAACCCAGTGTCATCCCACATGTTAGCCTATTCCAGTAGTGGAGTCTTCTGCTCTCCTTCTTTAGTGTCCCCTGCTCTCCTCCTCCTGTGTCCCCAGCTCTCCTCCTCTGTCCCCCATTCTCCTGTGTCCCCCGCTCTCCTCCTGTGTCCCCCGTCCTCCTGTGTCCCCCTCTCTCCTCCTCCTGTGTTTACGGTCTTCTGTCCCCAGCTCTCCTCCTCCTCTGTCCCCCATTCTCCTGTATTCCC
The DNA here is from genome assembly GCA_033576535.1 of Allobates femoralis. Lineage (NCBI taxonomy): Eukaryota > Metazoa > Chordata > Amphibia > Anura > Aromobatidae > Allobates > Allobates femoralis. The sequence goes on along the minus strand of JARQOC010000004.1, from coordinate 94,855,796 downwards.
CACTCTCCTCCTCCATTGTCCCCCATTCTCCTGTGTGTGTCCCGCTCTCCTCCTCCTGTGCCCCCAGCTCTCCTCCTCCAGTGTCCCCCATTCTCCTGTGTGTCCCCCGCCCTCCTTCTCCTGTGTCCCCAGCTCTCCTCCTCCTCTGTCCCCCATTCTCCTGTGTGTCCCCCGCTCTCTTCCTCCAGTATCCCCCATTCTCCTGTGTCCCCAGCTCTCCTCCTCCTCTGTCCCCAGCTCTCCTCCTTCTCTGACACCCATTCTCCTGTGTCCCCCGCTCTCCTCCTCTAGTGTCCCCCATTCTCCTGTGTCCCCAGCTCTCCTCCTCCTCTGTCCTCTGCTCTTCTGTCTCCTACTGTCCTCCTCCTGTGTCCCCCGCTCTCCTCCTCCTGTGTCCTACGTTCTTCTGTCCCCTGCTCTCCTCCTCCTGTGTCCCCCACTCTCCTCCTCCTGTGTCCTCCGTTCTTCTGTCCCCAGCTCTCCTCCTCGTGTCCCCCACTCTCCTCCTCCTGTGTCCTCCGTTTTTCTGTTCCCTGCTCTCCTCCTCCTGTGTCCTCCGTTCTTCTATCCCCCGCTGTCCTCCTCCTGTGTCTTCAGCTCTCCTCCTCCTGTGTCCCCTGCTCTCCTCCTCTTGTGTCCTCTGTTCTTCTGTCCCAAGCTCTCCTCCTACTGTGTCCCCCGTTGTCCTCCTCCTGTGTCCTCCATTCCTGTGTCCCACGCTCTCCTCCTCCTGTGTCCCCCACTCTCCTCTTTCTGTGTCCTTCGTTCTTCTGTCCCCAGCTCTCCTCCTCCTCCTCTGTCCCCCGTTGTCCTATGTCCCCAGTTTTCCTCCTCCTGTGTCCCCAGCTCTCCTCCTCTGTCCCTGTTCTCCTGTGTCCCCAGCTCTCCTCTTCCTCTGTCCCCGTTCTCCTGTGTCCCCAGCTCTCCTCCTCCTCTGTCCCCGTTCTCCTGTGTCTCCAGCTCTCCTCCTCCTCTGTCCCCCGTTCTCCTGTGTCCCCAGCTTTCCTCCTCCTGTGTCCCCAGTTCTCCTGTGTCCCCAGCTCTCCTCCTCCTCTGTCCCCGTTCTCCTGTGTCCCCAGCTCTCCTCCTCCTGTGTCCCCAGTTCTCCTCTGTCCCCTGCTCTCCTCCTCCTGTGTCCCCAGCTCTCCTCTTCCTCTATCCCCATTCTCCTGTGTCCCCAGCTCTCCTCCTCCTCTGTCCCCCATTCTCCAGTGTCCCCAGTTTTCCTCCTCCTGTGTCCCCAGCTCTCCTCCTCCTCTGTCCCCGTTCTCCTGTGTCCCCAGCTCTCCTCCTCCTGTGTCCCCAGTTCTCCTCTGTCCCCTGCTCTCCTCCTCCTGTGTCCCCAGTTCTCCTCTGTCCCCTGCTCTCCTCCTCCTGTGTGCCCAGCTCTCCTCCTCCTCTGTTCTTCTGTCTCCTGCTTTCCTCCTTCTGTGTCCTCCATTCTTCTGTCCCCTCCTCTCCTCCTCCTGTGTCCTCCGTTCTTCTGTCCCCTGCTCTCCTCCTCCTCTGTTCTTCTGTCTCCCGCTCTCCTCCTCCTGTGTCCCCTGCTCTCCTCCTCCTGTTTCCCCTGTGTCCCCAGCTCTGCTCCTCCTCTGTCTCCCGTTCTCCTGTGTGCCCCGTTTTCCCGTGTCCCCAGCTCACCTCCTTCTCCTCTCACCATTGTCCTCCGCTCTCGTCTTCTCTTCAATGAGCAGCCAGGACCAAACACATGGCTACCGGGACACCGGGCGGCGGGCAGGAGACTGAGGAGGGGGCGGAGCCATCGCGCAAGTCCCTGGTCACCTGACCGGAGTCAGTCTCCTGACCTGCAGGGAATAGGATGTGGCCGGACAGCTTCCAAAGGTAGCGCTGTCCTGATTCTGTGCGGCGGCGTGTGCTGCGCCCGACGCTGGCGTTGGGATAGCCGGGCGCAGAGCGCTGGAATCGTGCGGCGCAGGCGGGCGGCTGACTACACGGGCACCGGGCCCCCTATAGGTCCGGGCCCCGTCGCAGCCGCGACCCCTGCGACCGTGAATGTTACGCCACTGTGTGCCAGACGGATTCTCCCAATGTGAAATATGTGTCTTAGATGCTCAACATACAGTGTAAAAAAAGCAAAGAGAATGCAGAAGATACAGGAAGGTAGGAATAAGGATCCAGATGATTGAAAAAAAGAGTGATGTTAAATAGTGAGTGACCCATCTAAAAGGAAAGAAAGAAAAGTGCACAGTGACAAATAGGTTCAATTCACCAGTATAGAAAAATGCACTCGACGCACGTTGAAGAGGGACTGAATAAACAGGCTGTTATAGGTATAAGTGGCCAATCATGATGGAATACAACTGGAAAGAACGAATTGTCACATTCAGCATGCAAGTCGCTATGCTTGTTTTTCATATATATCTTTACTTGCCATTCTTCTATTCCTGTGTTGGTCCCTTTGTATGTATCTACTTACATAATCACGCTGTCTGTCCCTTCCGGTGTTAGGTTGTCCTTCTATCATGCCCTCGTGGCTTCAGCCATATTTGTACACCAAAGTGATGGGTGTGCAAATATGGTGCCCACTGGCGGTACTGGTACTTTGCACAGTACCGCATGGTGCTCTTCCACTGCCCAGAACCAATGCCAGTTACCGACGCTGCACATCACCACCAGCCATCACTGCTGCCTGAGTAAGCGCACATGCACATACCTGGCACGGGCATGTGCGCTTACTCAGGTAGCTGCCATCTTTGGACACCTGGTTATACAAAGATGGTGGCATGACCCAACACGTTCATGCGCACTTAATTATGGGGCTGCTATCTTTGACCACCTGGGTACACACTGGGGGCTAAGATCGTGCCCGAGGGAATAGACAGAGCACAAGGGGAAGAGAGAATGCATGGGGGCAGAGAGCACACAGGGGGGCAGAGACAGCACAAAGGGGAAGAGAGAGTGCATAGGGGGAGAGTCAGAGCACACAGGGGGAGACATCTCAAAAGAGAGAGCACAGTGGGGAGAGAGACCGCACACTTGGGGAGAATGCACAGGTGGAAGACAACTCAAAGGAGAGCACATGAGAGGAGAAGACAGCAAACTGAGGGGATAGTGCACAGTGGTAGAGAGACAGAGGGAGACAGGTCAAAGAGAGCACAGTGGGGAGAAGACAGTATAAGGGGATGAGAGGGAGCAAACAGGAGGGAAATTGGGCAGGGTGACGAGACGGCCGCTGCACCATAGCGCCTACCCCCATCGTGATATCACCGCCCTCTTAGCTTTGGGTCCACATCTAGTGTTTTATATTTATCTTTCTTAATAATTGATTCAATGAGATATATTTTATTTTTGTCTTACATTTTGGCCTTGCGCTTTATTTTCATAGGCTTCCACAGTATATGGGATAGGCTAGGAAATACTCCAAAACATCAACTAAGAGTATACCTAACCTGCTAAAAGTTTAAATAGTGACATGGCATTCCTTTGTTCTGCATGGAGATGATTTTATTCCGCAGGGTTCTGCTGGCTCAGTCCACCATTGGCCCTCAAATCATTGTCTTTGGCTTGTGCTTTTCATCTGATATTACTGAGAATATTTAATGATTCTGACTAATGTTTGTTCTGTCAGGAAGGGATCACACCATTCTTTAACTTTTCCCATCCCTGTCTTCCTTGTGCACATTTTGATGAGTGAAGTTCTGAAGACGCGTCCTTGAGCGGGGCTAGACTTAGTCTGCGGTGTAATGTCAGATTGCTCACAGTTTGATGCTGATTCCCCCAACCCCCTTTTTTTTTTAAAAAAGCAAATTTTAACTTGTCTATCACTAAATGAAAACATTCTGTTCGATCCTAATGACAGCCAAAAGGCTTAAAGGGGGTTCCGGACCATGCTGCACATTCAGCTGGTATATGATTCCTGCAGATGATCAGGGGTCTCAGGAGCCATGTACGGTACCACAATATTGGCAGCACCTCTCAGTGCAGGGAGTAGTTGAGAGGTCTTGATTTTATCATTTTACAATGTAGCTATTTACAAAAAATTCTACAGGTTGGATAGCCCCTTTATACAGCTGGCACAAAGATGAGGTCAATAGAGACTGCAGCATCTTAGCATTTAGACAAATTGGGGTTTATTTTATCACCTTAATGCCCCCCCTGGCAGCAGGATCACAGGACATTAGTGTTTTTTAAGACAGCTGGGCCCCCAGGTCTGTGGTCTTGTACTCCTAGCCCAAAATTAAAACTACAGAGCAATAGTTTGGAAAAGTTGAGCAACCAATTCGTTGTAGGTTCAAATTATTCAATGATTCTAAATAAAACATTAAAAGACAGTTTAGATTTGTAAAATAATAGGATAAAATATTAAAATATATGTTTCATTTACATTTAAAAAACAAATATTTGGTATCATTAGATCATCAGCCCTTTGATGACCAGGCCTATTTGTGCCTTAAGATTAAAGACCCGATTCAACACATATTTTTTTTAAACTTTGTTTTATTTATTGAAAATGTATAAACATATAGTAATCTGATAATAATCATGAAAAGAAAATATCATAAGACAGGTACACAGAGATGTACAGATCAACATGTCCGCTGATTCGGTTTTCAAGTCCTGAAAAAGCTATTTAACAAGATGGACCCTTATGTTATTAAGGATCTATCAACAGATGTCCTAGCCCTGGTTCTAAATGCTTATTGGAACACCCAGAAGAGTATATTAAGTGAAGAAAAGAGAAGAGCAGCAGAGAGAGAAAGAAAATAGTTAGAAAGTAGAAAGAGAGGATAGAAGGAAAGGAGGCATGAAGAATGAGGGTATGGTTGGGAGGGGGGATGATGACACAAGGTTATACTCCCGGGAGAGGTATAGATAGCTATGATCAAGTCTTTTCCAAGAAGGACTGATAGTCATCCAATTATTTAAATTCCATCCAGTAGAAACAGGTCTTGAGGAATAGATCATGGGAGTTGTTTATTGCTGACTAGATGGTGGCCCAATTCTAACGCATCGGGTATTCTAGAATATGTATGTAGTTGACAGAACTTGTTCAGTCAACGTGAGTGAACTACATATATATATATATATATATATAGCAGCGCTATGGTATATGGCGGTACATTACAGTACATGTATAGCAGCACTATAGTATATGGCGGTACATTATAGTACATGTATAGCAGCACTATAGTATATGGAGGTACATTATAGCACATGTATAGCAGCGCTATAGTATATGGCGGTACTTTATAGCACATGTATAGCAGCACTATAGTATATGGCGGTATATTACAGTACATATACAGGTGCACTATGGAAAATGGTGGTACTTTATAGTACATATATAGCAGCGTTATAGTATATAGATGGTGGCCCGCATCGGGTATTCTAGAATATAGAAATAGAGATTGCATGGGGAAGGCGGTGAGGGCTGAATTGGGAGGAACTTTGAAGTAGGAGCGGCGGGGAAAGGACGACGTGGCAGGGGGTAGGACAGAGCAGCAGGGGGAGGAGGATGGAGGACAGAGCGGCAGGGGGGAGGAGGACGGAGGACGAAGCGGTGGGGTGGGGGAGGACGGAGCAGCACAGGAAGGGGGAGGACAGAGGATGGAGTGGCAGAGGGGAGGAGGACAAAGGAAGGAGGAGGAAGCGGTGGGGTGGGGGAGGATGAAGCGGCACAGGCAGGGGGAGGATGAAGCACAGAGCAGCGGGGGGGTGGTGGACAGGATGAAGCAGCGGGGTGGGGGAGGACAGAGGATAGAGTGGCGGAGGTGAGGAGGACAAAGGAAGGAGGAGGAAGCTGTGGGGTGGGGAGGATGAAGTGGCACAGGCAGGGGGAGGATGGAGCGGCAGGGGGAGGATGAAGCACAGAGCGGCAGGGGGGAGGAGCATAGGCGCACCCAAGGTGGGGGACCTACGTGTCTGGACCCCCCCCTTTGGACGGCTCTGAGAAGTGGTGCAATACTCAAGGAGCTGGGCCCCTATGTCAGGAGACAGGAACAATTACACAGCACCCAAGGGCCCACAAAAGAGGCTGCTTTTAGGGGGGCTTCGCTCCCCAAACCCCCCACCGGGGGCTTTTCCCTCGGAACCCCGCTGGGGGGTGACACCCCCCCTTTCAGGGCCGGTGTGTGTTTCTTGGACCCCTACCTTGGGAAATTTCTGGGTGCGCCACTGGGGAGGAGGATGTAGGATGAAGCGGCGGGGTGGGGGATGATAGAGCAGCACAGGCAGGGGGAGGACGGTGGATGGAGTGGCGGAGGTGAGGAGGACAAAGGAAGGAGGAGGATGCAGTGGGGGAGGATGGAGCGGCATAGGCAGGGGGAGGACGGAGCAGCAGGGGGAGGACAGAGCGGCAGGGGGACGACAGAGTGGCAGGGGGAGGACAGAGCGGCACAGGGAGGACAGAGCACACAGCGGCGGGGGAGAGGAGGATGGAGGACAAAGCAGCGGGGTGGGGGAGGGCGAAGCAGCACAGGCAGGGGCAGGACGGAGGATGGAGTGGCGGAGGGGAGGAGGAGAAAGGAAGAAGGAGGAAGTGGTGGGGTGTGGGAAGATGGAGCGGCACAGGCAGGGGGAGGACGGAGCACAGAGCGGCAGGGGGGAGGAGGATAGAGGACAAAGCGGTGGGTGGGGGAGGATGGAGGATGGAGTGGCGGAGGGGAGGAAGACAAAGGAAGGAGGAGGAAGCGGGGGGGGGGAGGATGAAGTGGCAGGGGGAGGCCGGAGCACAGAGCTGTGGGGTTGAGGAGGATGGAGGACGAAGTGGTGGGGTGGGGAAGCCGGAGCAGCACAGGCAGGGGGAGGATGGCGCGGCAGGGGGAGGACAGAGCACAAAGTGGCAGGGGAGAGGAGGATGGAGGACAAAGCGGCGGGGTGGGGGAGGCCGGAGCAGCAGAGGCAGGGGGAGGACGGAGGATGGAGTGTTGGAGGGGAGGCGGACAAAGGAAGGAAGAGGAAGCGGTGGGGTGGGGGAGGACGGAGCGGCAGTTGGAGGATGGAGCACAGAGCGGCGGAGGGGAAGAGGACGGAGGACAAAGCGGTGGGGTGGGGGAGGATGGAGTAGCACAGGCAGGGGGAGGATGGAGGATGGAGTGGCAGAGGGGAGGAGGACAAAGGAAGGAGGAGGAAGCGGTGGAGGAGGATGGAACGGCACAGGCAGGGGGAGGACGGAGCACAGAGTGGTGGGAGGAGGAGGATGGAGCACTGTACGGCAGCTCAGTGGTTAGCAGAGTATACAGGGCTCAGTGGTTAGCAGAGTATATGGTGGCTGAGTTTTTAGCACTGCGCGGTGGCTCAGTGGCTAGCACTGAGCGGTGGCTCAGTGGTTAGCACTGTGCAGTGGCTCAGGGGTTAGCACTACGCAGTGGTTAGCACTGCACGGTGGCTCAGTGGTTAGCACTGTGCGGTGGTTCAGTGGTTAGCACTGCGCGGTGGCTCAGTGGTTAGCACTGCGCGGTGGCTCAGTGGTTAGCAAAGTATGGTCGCTCAGTGTTTAGCACTGTACTGTGGCTCAGTGTTTAGCACTGTACGGTGGCTCAGTGGTGAGCAGTGAGTGTGATGGGCAGAGTGGTCAGCGCAGCAGCGCGGTGGGCAGAGTGCTCAGCGCAGCAGCACGGTGGGCAGAGTGGTCAGCGCAGCAGCGCAGTGGGCAGAGTGGTCAGCGCTTCAGCGCGGTGGGCAGAGTGGTCAGCGCAGTAGCGCGGTGGGCAGGTGGCGGGGGGCAGGATGGAGCCGGTGGGGCAGGATGGAGCCAGCAAAGCAGGATGGTGGTGGGGGGGCAGGATGGAGCCAGCGAGGCAGGATGGATGCGGGGGGGCAGGATGGATGTGGGGGAGCAGGATGGATGGGGGGGGGCAGGATGGATGCGGGGGGGGGCAGGATGGATGCGGGGGGGGCAGGATGGATGCGAGGGAGGGGCAGGATGGATGCGAGGGGGGGGGGCAGGATAGATGTGGGGGTGGGTCAGGATGGAGCCAGCGAGGCAGGATGGATGCGTGGGGGCAGGATGGAGTTGGGGGGGGCAGGATGGAGCCGGGGGGCAGGATGGAGCCGGAGGAGCAGGATGGGGGAAGGGGGCAGGATAGAGCCAGCGGGGGGGGTAGGATGGAGGCGCTCCTCCTGCCCCCTCTCTCCCCGCGGCCCCTCTCCCTCTGCCCCCCCCTGCTCCCCGCGCGGCCCCCACACCCCTGCCCCCGCTACTCAATGGTGATAAAAACAAAAAAAAAATCCCATAAGGATACTCACACGGGTGACACACATGGATGAGACACGGATGACACACACGGATGACACACACGGATGACACGCACGGATGACACGCACGGATGACACGCACGGATGGCACGCACGGATGTCACGCACGGATGTCACACACGAATGACACACACGGATGTCACACACGGATGACACACACGGATGACACATACGGACACTGGCATATCCCAGACGATTCCCCGCAGATGTGAGTGATGCCTGAGGATGCTCTGTGTCTGCAGCTGAGGCTGGAGCCTGGCAGTGAGGGGGTTAATGAGTGATTAGCATACTTCACCCCTCCCCCACAGGTAGTGACCTCACCCCTCCTCCTCTGCATCACTCAGCCTGTGTGCAGTGGAGGCGCCGCAGCCTCAGGCTGCGCTCCAGATCCGAACGCAGCCCCGCACCCTGCACCTGCGGGATAACAACCCCCCGAGACAGCAGGTGAGACAGAGAGAGAGGAGCCCCGGGGAGAGAGAGAGAGGGAGGATGAGGACGGGGGCGCAAGAGGGTGTGGGGCGCAGGAGAGGCGCCAATGGCGAGAGTGGGGCAGTATTAGCTAACGGTCGGCCATCTTTGTTAGGTATAGAGCCGGCTTCTGTCAGGATGTGACGTCATTTCGATGACATACTGACGGAAGCTGGCTTAGGGTTTTATTAGAATAGATGTAAGATCCTCCATTAGCATTACCTCGTTAACCTTAGCAAATCACCCACCTCTCATCCAACACTCTCTTTGACAGCCTTCAATCCGGCTTCCACCCCCACCACTCCACTGAAACTGCCCTGACCAAAATTACTAACTCACGACCAAAGCCAACAGACAGTTCTCCGTCCTCCTCCTTCTTGACCTGTCCTCTGCATTCGACACAGTCGACAACTGCCTCCTATTACAGATCCTCTCTTCCATTGGTATCACTGACCTTGCCCTCTCCTGGAGCTCTTCCTACCTTTACATCCGCACATTTAGTGTCTCCCACCCCCACATGACTTCCTTGTCCCATCCCCTCTCTGTTGGGGTCCCTCAAGGTTCTGTCCTGGGGCTCCTCCTTTTCTCAATCTATACCCTTGGTCTGGGACATCTCATAAAGTCCCATGGCTTCCAGTATCACCTATACGCTGATGACACTCAGATCTACCTCTCTGGCCCAGATATCACCTCTCTCCTATCCAGAATCCCGGAGTGTCTATCAGCCATATCCTCCTTCTTCTTCCTAAAACTCAATCTAAACAAAACCGAACTCATCATCTTTCCTCCATCTCACACTCCTTACCAGACCTATGTATCACAATAAATGACACCACACTTTTCCCTGTGCCTGAAGTCCGCTGCCTTGGAGTAACTCTTGACTCTGCCTTGTCCTTTAAATCTCACATCCAAGCTCTTGCCACCTCCTGCCACCTCCAACTCAAAAATATTTCCAGACTCCGTCCCTTCCTCAACCGTCAATCTACTAAACTACTAGTGCATGCCCTCATTGTCTCGCGTCTCAACTACTGCAACCTCCTCCTCTGTGGCCTCCCTGCTAATACTCTTGCACCTCTCTAATCTGTCCTTAACTCTGCTGCCCGACCAATCAACCTCTCTCCTAGCCTTACTACACTTCTCCCCTCTTCAAATCCCTCCACTGGCACCCAATTCCCCAGCGTATCTGTGGCGTCCTGCATCCTCAGGTACCCACAGGCCTTCCTAGAACACAGATGAATGTCCACAGCAGGTACACTAGTACAACCAACACCTTCCACCCCAGCACAGTAAGGGGAGCTCAACTTGCTGCCCTTAGGCAAGATCCCCTATAAATACTGATGCTGGGGAGGAGTTAGTCAGAGTGTGCAGACGCTAAGAGAGCTGCGAATACGTCCTGGTAATCGGTGCCGTGTTAGGCCCGAACCGGTGACCCTGAACAGCCTTTGAGCAGTCCTGCCAGGCCCAAGAGTGGGGATGGAAGGCAAGGAGAGAAAGGAGGAAGGAAAGTGGGAACCAAGGAGCCAGCATAGGTTCGCCCAAACCACACACACTGGACACCAGGGCTCGCGTCTGCAGGAGAGCTACACGCCCAGCAGAGAACTCTGACAAACCGCAGAGACTTCAATCACCCGGTCACCTGCTTCATCACCGTTCAGGAAGCCAGACGCCGTGGAGAGAGAGATGGCGGTAGTCATCAGAGGTGTCCCGTTGACAATGCAGGTGGGAAGAGAGAGAATAATGGAGGCCAGCCAAGTTCTCCACAGGGCAGGGGCTTCAATACATGGAAAAAAGGACATGGAGGCCTTACATCCACTTGCTGTGGAGATTCAACTGTGTTTCCTGGTCATCCGACAGTGTTCCGGACTTTTACCTGCTATACCACCAGTAAAAGGTAAAGAGACATTCAACAGTGTGTGTGCATTCTTGACCCCTGTCCCCGTTACCCAAGAGACTATCCCGTTAATCCACAACCTGGCCAAACTCCTGCTCCATTCCTCACAATCATCACTGCCCCGGAGGTTTAGCTCTACCTGTAGGGAGCTGCTCCACCCTAGCCGCAATACCACCAACCTCCGGAGGACTGTGGCAGTGCTGGTGTCTAGTCACCAGGTACTACCGGTGGCAAAGACTTTAATACCTTGTAAAAACAACCCCTTCTTGTGGGCTGTCCCCCGGCGTCACGGATCTGGGCAGGCCACCAGTGATATCCCCACTGAAGCAGAGGTCCCAGACATCCGAGTTCCCATACCCTGGGGTGCTACGGTACATATCCAATTCAAACTCCTAACATTGACTTACAAAGCCGTCCACAATCTGTGCCCCCCAGATATCTCTGAACTAATCTCCCGATATCATCCAACTCGTAATCTCTGATCCTCCCAAGACCTCCTTCCTTCCTCCACACTTGTATGTTCCTCATCTAACTGCCTGCAAGACTTCGCCCGAGCATCCCCCATTATCTGGAATTCTGCTTCTAAGAGCCTGGCTGCGCCATGAAAGGGGGCGAGGCTCCGGCATGACGCGATTTAGCCCCAACCCTTTCATGACGCGGACAGGCTCTTAGAAGCAGAGAGGGGCGTGCATAATTACCAGGCAGCAGCAGACAGGTGGGGCATTTGCGGCTTCCACAGAAAGAGAGAACTCACACAGGACAAAGTATTATAACCTTTTCTCTTACTTTACAAAAGCGATTTTTTCTGCAAAAGGGATGGCTAGAAATGAAAAGAGGGGGTGCAGGGACAGGTCTAAAGATAAGGGGGGGTCAGTTTCTGGGTTTAGGATCACTTTAAGGGTGTTCCTTGCGCACTTTTGTTAAAGTTGGTTTCTTGCTTCTCTCTGGATTTTGCCAGACCTCTCTCAACACATTCCTGTATTTTCTTGTACTGTTCTGCTCTTTTGGTATCCCAATCTGCATCTGAGGTGTTTTCTTCAGGTACTACAATGCCCATTTAAAAGTCTACTGGCAATTTTCCTGGTCTTGCTCTCATAAGGTATGCAGGGGTAAAATTTGTTGAGCTTACTGGGATGTTGTTGTAGATGTCAATAAGGTCTGGTAACTTCTCTGGCCATCTGTTTCGCTCTTCTAAGGGCAGAGTTTTCAACAATTTTATTACCAGTCATTCATGTTTTCGCAAAATCCGTTGGTTTGGCGATGGTAAGGCGTGGTACGAATTTTCTTGCATCCATATAAGTTACAGAACTCTTGAAATACTTCCGCTTCAAAGGCAGGACCTTGGTCTGTCAATACCTTTTCTAGATAACCGTGTGGTCTGCAGAAATAGGCTTGAAAGGTTCTTGCTGCTGTTTGAGCTGTTAAGTCTTTTACTGAAGCGACCACAAGGAATCTGGAATAGTTGTTCACCATGGTAAGAGCATAGGTACAGCCCGATCTG
>JARQOC010000004.1:94806721-94843619 GCA_033576535.1 Allobates femoralis | reverse complement strand
CCTGTATCACTACAAATATGTGTGGGTGAGTTTGGCCATGGGTATATTTGTGGCTGCAAGGTGATGGTATAGATATTAGGATCCACATGTGAATTTAATTGTTTTGTTGTTAACTGATGGCTACATTAAGAATCCTTCGGAAAACATTGTGTATTAATGCTGTATAAAATTAAACTTAAGGGGGCCATATTTTCAGTGCAACAGACTTTTATGTACAAGGTCCTTTAGGAAACAAGAAGTTTGCCCTTGCTGTTCCCGGCTTTGTGTTCGGCCCCGTTGGAATAATTGTAAAACTGTCCATCTGGGAATACCACCTTGTTTGGCACCGACGATGTGTGACCTGCTGATCAAAAACAACCCCATACTCTATGTCCATTACAGTCGTTTCAAAATCCAAGCCATATGTTTTGTGGGGTTTATTTACCAAGACATTCCTGATTAGCATACATGGCAGCAACAAGGAGTGTAGGCCACTAACGCCGAATGCTCATGTGTCACCTATGCTGCAGGACTCCATTTACTGTCTTGCTCACCTGCCCTATAGATGTGGGTTATGTGCTTTGAAACCAAGGTCGCCCACACTGCGTCTTTTACTGTCCATCTGATGGTAAGCAACCCTGAAGAATGTGTTTGCCTCTAAGTGTCAGGCTATAGCTTTGTCCACATAAAGTTACAACAAAAAGGTAAATGCTATACTTGTGGCCACTAATATGTCTTCAAGTGCCTAAATAGCTGTCCTGCCTAAGGCAGGGCACAGTGTAATTGGGGAGACAAATGGTTTAATTTCAAATGTAATGTCAAAAAATCGAGGACCAACACTACCCACACATAGATTATTGGTTGAGGCATGAGCCAAAATGTCCTAATTTATTGGCTGCAATTCAATCTTAAGGTCAACAATGAAAACACAGAATACACAGATGTGGGAGCCATGAACGAGGGTTGAGAAAGAAGTGGATGGAGATAGTGGCTGAATAGTCATTATTATATATATTGTATTATATTAATTATTATATTATATATATATATTGTATACGTTTGAACCCCTTCACTGGTTTATATAGCTGATGTGACCTAAAAGTTTGGTACATTAAGTATGTCAAGTTAAAAGTGAAGTCAGGTGGACGTTTTTTTTCATGTGAAACATTGGTGTTATTGATCGTCTAGATTAGATGGGATGGGGGGGGGGGGTAATAATGTGGGGAAAAATTATGTATTATTATGGAATTGGCAAACAAAGTGACGTATTCCTTTATGTTATGTACAGTTGGTTATTCTTTAATAATAATAAAAAATATCTGATTCAGAACACACTGATACACAGTCAAAAAAGCGTGCAACTTAATGTTTGACCTATGTTTTTGTTTATAAATGCAATGCATTCACCAAATTTTTTTGGCCTTTACCCACAGAGAGGTTCACTACCGCAGGCGCCGTGCACCACAACAGCTGCCTGAACAGGCGAGGGAGGCCCCAGAAGCACCGGAAGTGGAGGACCAAGGCCAAGCTGGTGGAATACCACCACCGCCGCCGCCACCAGCTCCAACACCACCACCGCCGCCGCCACCAGCACAAACACCACCACCACCGCCTCCACCATCAACAACACCACCACCACCACCGCCGCCACCAGCACCAACACCACCACCACCGCCGCCACCAGCACCAACCCCAGCTTTGGGGCATGTCCGGCCGCCAGAGGAGGTTGTTGCAGGGCCAGAAAATCGGGCACAAAGTAATGCTGACTTTGCCCGCAGTCTCCTACCGTTCTTGGATGACATCCCATTCGAGAGACGACTGCGGGCATGGTCAGCAATACATATTGTCATCGATGCATGTCGCCCTCCAAACCACCCTGGCCAGGTCTTTTCATATTTGGAGGGGTGGCAGCAATCTGGGGCAAATAGGCTGGACAGGCACACACCACGGCGGGACAGCTATGTGGCGACCCAGAGGCCGTACCAACCTTTCTGGCCAACCCACATGGACCTTCCAACCCAAGGCCATTTTGAGAGACCGGCCCAGGTGACCCAACCTACAGGGTTAGAAGCAGTGGGGGAGGCTATCCATGGGGCCCTGGACATCCTCCATGACCAGGGTGATGGTGGCGGGGTAGAGGCTACCCCAGACAATCGTCCCACCTACCACCAGATGTAGGTTCAACTTTTTTTTTTTGCTTTGTTAATGTAAATAGTGCATGTTTGCACTTTTTACATCTGTATTTCTGTTTTTTACGTTGCTTTTCAAAAGCTTAAAAAAAAAAAAAAAAACAATAATCTGACATCTTTGCCATTAAGGCATAATAATACAGATTTTAAAAAAAAATGCTTTGTGTCTGTCTTTTTTCAGGGAATGGATGTGTAGGTTGTTTTGTGGGTGGCCTTAAAGTCATCATCATTAGCAAGTACTTTACGGCCTGCATGGCGCATGAGGGCACCTTGGTTAGTACGTGTAAAATCATTACTGCACATACCAATGTTGCTAACAAAGAAATAGTGCCTGTGTTTGGGGGGGGGTTACTTAATGACTCGGTATGTTAACAACACTAGGAACACAGATGCGAGAGGCTGGGACGTCTACTTGCAACACACAATGTATATGCGTTATCTCCGTAGCGTACAGTGGGACCCTTCGCCAGGCTACAGCAGGATCATAGTACAAGCAACGTCTTCGATGCAGGCATAGGCTTGTTGCCTCAAACAATTAGCCCAAGGGGCTGTTTGGAAAATTGGGTATAAATGCAGGCCTAATGGCCATGATAAGCTTCTTAGGCTGGGTGCCTCAAAAAATTAGCCCAATGGGCTTGGTCAACTGTTTTTAGATATAGAGGAGGGAGCGTGGCCCATACTATAGTCTTGCTTGTCTTGAGAGCATCGGAGAAGCAACATATTCGATGCAGGTATAGGCTTGTTGCCTCCAAAAATTTACCCAAGGGGCTGTTTGGAAAATTGGGTATAAATGCATGCCTACCGGCCATGATAAGCTTGTTAGCCTGGGTGGCTCCAAAAATTAGCCCAAGGGGCTGTTTTGCATTTTGGGTATAAATGCAGGCCTAAGGGCCATGATAAGCTTGTTAGCCTGGGTGGCTCCAAAAATTAGCCCAAGGGGCTGTTTTGCATTTTGGGTTGAAATGCAGGCCTAAGGGCCATGATAAACTTGTTAGCCTGGGTGGCTCCAAAAATTAGCCCAAGGGGCTGTTTTGCATTTTGGGTTGAAATGCAGGCCTAAGGGCCATGATAAACTTGTTAGCCTGGGTGGCTCCAAAATTTAGCCCAAGGGGCTGTTTTGCATTTTGGGTTGAAATGCAGGCCTAAGGGCCATGATAAGCTTGTTAGCCTGGGTGGCTCCAAAAATTAGCCAAAGGGGCTGTTTTGCATTTTGGGTTGAAATGCAGGCCTAAGGGCCATGATCAGCTTGTTAGCCAGGGTGGCTCAAAAAATTAGCCCAAGGGGCTGTTTGGCATTTTTAGTGTAAATGCAGGCCTAAGGGCCATGATCAGCTTGTTAGCCAGGGTGGCTCAAAAAATTAGCCCAAGGGGCTGTTTTGCATTTTGGGTTGAAATGCAGGCCTAAGGGCCATGATAAACTTGTTAGCCTGGGTGGCTCCAAAAATTAGCCCAAGGGGCTGTTTTGCATTTTGGGTATAAATGCAGGCCTAAGGGCCATGATAAGCTTGTTAGCCATGGTGGCTCAAAACATTTGCCCAAGGGTCTGTTTGGCAATTTGGGTATAAGTGCAGGCCTAAGGGCCATGATAAGCCTCTTAGGCTGGGTGTTTCCAAAAATTAGCCCAAGGGGCTGTTTTGCATTTTGGGTATAAATGCAGGCCTAAGGGCCATGATCAGCTTGTTAGCCAGGGTGGCTCAAAAAATTAGCCCAAGGGGCTGTTTGGCATTTTTAGTGTAAATGCAGGCCTAAGGGCCATGATCAGCTTGTTAGCCAGGGTGGCTCAAAAAATTAGCCCAAGGGGCTTTTAAATGTTTGCTAACAGAAAATAAAGGTTGATTCCTTGTGAAAAGGTGTTGTGATGGTTAATGAAACCGAAGTTAAGGTGTAGTGTTGGTTTAAGATGAAGCAGCCTCATTACCAGGTTGCAGGAACATGGTTACGCAAATCGTTACTGGTCTTGTACATACTGCTTGTACCAAAAAGACACAATATAATACAATGATTAATTATATCATATTGATGTTGAACGTGGCACTTCAGCTCTGAGTACTGTCGTCTTCAGGGCTCAAGAAGTCTTGTGAAATCCAGTTCCTATTAAACTTAATTAGAGTAAGCCTGTCTGCATTCTCGGGAGTAAGACGTGTCCTGGTATCAGTTATGATACCCCCAGCGGCACTGAAAACCCGCTCTGATGTCACACTAGCTGCAGGGCATGCCAGCACCTCCAAGGCATACAACGAGAGCTCTGTCCAAGTGTGGAGCTTGGAGACCCAGTAATTAAACGGGACTGCGGCATCAGTCAGGAAGCAGGTACTGTCACTTAAGTATTCTTGTACCATGTTGGTAAGTTTCTGTCTCCGAGAGATGGTTACTGGAGCAACATGGCGCTGCAGGTTCGATGGCTTATTGAACATAGCCCACTTTGCGGACATCTTTCCAGCATCTCTTCTGGACAGCGTGGATGATTGTGCCCCGACCAAAGGCTGCTGTTGCACAGAGTTGCTAACCATGGGCAGAGTGTTGTCTGACGGTGATATTCGAAGCATATTATCCACAAGAACCCTCTTGAAATAGTCAATTGTCAAGCCACGTGGTGACTGAAACAGCAGCGAGGTGAATTTATCTTTATAACGTGGGTCCAGAAAGGTGGCCAACCAGTAGAGGTCGTTGTGCAATATGTTAACCACTCGTGGGTCTTCTAGCAGACAAGTCAACATGAAGTGAGCCATGTGTCCTAAGCTGCATAGAGTCATGTCTTCAGTGTCCTCAGAACGATGTTCAATACCCATTGTATCGGCAAAGTCTGTCTCCGCCTCCTCCTCTCCAGGCCACCCATGGTGGACAGACACAAAGCTGGGGTTGTGAGTACCATCTGGGTTGACATCGGCACCAACAAAAAATAAATCCTCTTCATCGTCTTGCTCCTGTTCCTCCTCAGGAGCCATAGTTGCCTGGTCATACTGGCTCTGCTGGCTAGGTACTGCGCTGTTTAAATCTGGCTCCATAGCCATCTGCTGGGCTCTCAATGCTTCATTTTTCTGATTAATGAGGGATTCTTTCAGCAGACACAGCATGGGTATAGTGACACTGATGATGGACTGATCACCGCTCACCAGTTTTGTGCAGTAGTCAAAATTATCAAGAACCTCAGATGTGTCAGCGATCCACACCCACTCCATTGTACTAATATGTCGTGGCTGACTGCCGGTCTGACGGGCATGTTGCAACTGATACTCGGATATTGCCCTCTGCTGCTCATTGATCCTCGATAACATATGGAATGTAGAGTTCCATCGTGTCGGCATGTCACAAATGAGTCTGTGGTTGGGCAAATTCAATTGCTTTTGAAGCAATGAAAGTTTTCCAACCGCTGTTGACGAATGACGAAAATGTGCACAAACTCGACGCACCTTCTCCAGTAGGTCACATAGCTCTGGGTATGTACGCAGGAATTTCTGCACTACTAGATTCAGCACGTGAGCCATGCAAGGCACGTGCACAAGGTTTCCGAGCTTTAGTGCAGCCACTAGGTTACGACCATTGTCGCTCACCACGAGACCGGTCTGGAGTTGGAGTGGGGATAGCCACTCATCTGTCTGTTCCTTCAGACCTTTCAACAGCTCTACTGCAGTGTGCGGTGTGTGACCTAAACAGATCAGCTTCAGCAGAGCCTGTTGGCGTCTTGCTGAAGCACTGCAGCAAACCTCCCAACTTGGCCGTGATGTTGAGGGCAATTGAGGATTGGTCGAGAAAGCGGAAGATGGGGTAGTGGACATATAGGATGATGCAGAGACCCTGAATGAGGTTGTGCCAGCTATCCGTGGCGTGGGTAGGATGTTTGATGTAACACTAACATCGTTTGGCACACTCTCCACAACGTTGATCCAATGCGCGGTGAGCGAGATGTACCGGCCCTGTCCTGAACTGCTTGTCCACGTGTCCGTAGTAAGGTGTACTTTCCCGGTTACAGCGTTGGTGAGGGCACGCTTGAGGTTGTTAATGACATGCTCATGTAACGCGGGGACGGCACAACGTGAAAAGTAGTGGCGGCTTGGAACTGAGTAGCGTGGTACTGCCACAGCCAAAAGCTCACGGAAAGAGTCTGTACCCACAAGCCTAAACGGCAACATCTCGACTGCTAACAACTTAGCTATCTGGGCATTTATTTTTTTGGCTAATGGGTGGGAAGAGTGGTATTTCTGCTTCCTTTCGTACAGCTGTGTCACTGATAACTGTAACGATGTTGCTGACCGAGAACTGTCTGCACTCGTGTTCAGTCTCTCTGCAACCGCTGCTTGTGATGAGTACATATGAGCTGGACCAGCTTCAGCAACACTTGATTGTGACGGACGTATCTGAGTTACCGTCGCAGTCTTTGGGTCAGATGACACTGTTGTGGAAGGCTGCACTTTTGACCACTGAATAGGGTGCTGACCAGCCATGTGCTTCCGCATACTGCTGGTGCTCTGGTTTCCTTTCCCGTGGCCTCTGCTGAGCCTTGCATGGCAGATGGTACAGATGACCACATTTTCTTGAGAAGGCCCATCTTTAAAAAATTTCCACACAGTGGCTGACCGACCTCTAGGCTTGACTGTACTCCCTGAGGGATTACTGAGGCCCACATTAGAGACATTTTGTCCAACAGTTGACAAATTTTGAGCCACAGTGGACACATTTTGGGCAACAGTGGTGAGTGGTGAGTTCTGGTGGGAGGAGTCGGCCTTGCTGCCTTTGTTGGTGGGACATACACACTTTCTTCCTCCGTGCTGCTCTGCTGGCTCTGCATCGCAACATTCCACGTGGGATCAGTTGTCTCATCATCAACCCCTTCCTCTTCTAAATCTTCCCGATAACAAGATAGATTTTGCTCCCCAGATGACAAGTGTGTCACTGTCTCATCATCATCATCCTCCAACTCCTGAGACGGTCTAAGACTTTGCTGAAAGACACGTTCATGTGGCCGGGGTGTCTCTAAAACTTGTCCATGAATGGACAATTCTTCATCAAGTATCTCATCTACTACGGAGTCTGGCAAACCGGATTCATGTAAAGGATTATATGTACCAAATAAGTCATCTGAGTGACCCATGTCTGTGTCAACATTTTCATGGGGCTGCTGTTGGTCTGAGGAACTGTGAAGAGGTTGTGGATTAGATGACCCAGCATGGTATGTACCAACAGTAGATACAGTGCTCAAGGAACCTTGAGTGCTGCAAGAACCTGTTGTTGAGGTCTTGTCTGCCAGCCAAGACGTTAGATGCTGTTCGTCTTCCGGCCTCAATACTCGTTTACTTTCCTGACGGGGAAAGTTAGACAGGAGGAACGATCGATCAATCCTCGTCTGTCTGCCCGAACTGGTGGATAGTTGGCCACGACTACCAATGCCTGTACCTCGTCCCTGTCCCTTAGCAAGACTTTTTTTGGGATTTGGTTTTTTGTGTGACATTTTGTAATTTCTGGTGGCTTTCTGGGGGCTTGTAAAACAAGTAGCAGGTACTATTTCGTGAAAGGTACACACTAGAGGCTAAGATATTTTTAGAGAGATGGAAGGTACCGTGCGAGCTGCAGGCAGGACACCGTACAGCTACGCACTGGCACAGGAAAAAATTGTTTAGTACGCAGAACCAGGCACACTTAGGCTGTGGTGCTGGCTGCGTGCAAGTTTACAAGTACCGTGCGAGCTGCAGGCAGGACACCGTACAGCTACGCACTGGCACAGTAAAAAATTGTTTAGTACGCAGAACCAGGCACACTTAGGCTGCGGTGCTGGCTGCGTGCAAGTTTACAAGTACCGTGCGAGCTGCAGGCAGGACACCGTACAGCTACGCACTGGCACAGTAAAAAATTGTTTAGTACGCAGAACCAGGCACACTTAGGCTGCGGTGCTGGCTGCGTGCAAGTTTACAAGTACCGTGCGAGCTGCAGGCAGGACACCGTACAGCTACGCACTGGCACAGGAAAAAATTGTTTAGTACGCAGAACCAGGCACACTTAGGCTGCGGTGCTGGCTGCGTGCAAGTTTACAAGTACCGTGCGAGCTGCAGGCAGGACACCGTACAGCTACGCACTGGCACAGGAAAAAATTGTTTAGTACGCACAACCAGGCACACTTAGGCTGCGGTGCTGGCTGCGTGCAAGTTTACAAGTACCGTGCGAGCTGCAGGCAGGACACCGTACAGCTACGCACTGGCACAGGAAAAAATTGTTTAGTACGCAGAACCAGGCACACTTAGGCTGCGGTGCTGGCTGCGTGCAAGTTTACAAGTACCGTGCGAGCTGCAGGCAGGACACCGTACAGCTACGCACTGGCACAGGAAAAAATTGTTTAGTACGCACAACCAGGCACACTTAGGCTGCGGTGCTGGCTGCGTGCAAGTTTACAAGTACCGTGCGAGCTGCAGGCAGGACACCGTACAGCTACGCACTGGCACAGGAAAAAATTGTTTAGTACGCAGAACCAGGCACACTTAGGCTGCGGTGCTGGCTGCGTGCAAGTTTACAAGTACCGTGCGAGCTGCAGGCAGGACACCGTACAGCTACGCACTGGCACAGGAAAAAATTGTTTAGTACGCACAACCAGGCACACTTAGGCTGCGGTGCTGGCTGCGTGCAAGTTTACAAGTACCGTGCGAGCTGCAGGCAGGACACCGTACAGCTACGCACTGGCACAGGAAAAAATTGTTTAGTACGCACAACCAGGCACACTTAGGCTGCGGTGCTGGCTGCGTGCAAGTTTACAAGTACCGTGCGAGCTGCAGGCAGGACACCGTACAGCTACGCACTGGCACAGGAAAAAATTGTTTAGTACGCAGAACCAGGCACACTTAGGCTGCGGTGCTGGCTGCGTGCAAGTTTACAAGTACCGTGCGAGCTGCAGGCAGGACACCGTACAGCTACGCACTGGCACAGGAAAAAAATTGTTTAGTACGCAGAACCAGGCACACTTAGGCTGCGGTGCTGGCTGCGTGCAAGTTTACAAGTACCGTGCGAGCTGCAGGCAGGACACCGTACAGCAACGCACTGGCACAGGAAATTTTTTGTGGAAAAATGGCACCAAAATTATTTGGTAGACTAGTGCCAAAAATAAGAAAAAGCTTAGGATTACAGCTCTGCGGAAAGCTGGGTGAACTAAGCTCTGAGGATGGTGCTGGATTCACTGTAAGGCTGCTCCTATCTCCCTTCCTTACAGTCCTGTACAGCAATCCTCCGTCCTGGTAGTTCTGAAAAGAACTTTTGGGTTATGTGTGAGGAATCTTGACTCCTACACTGCGTCCTGTTAGTTCTGAAAAGAACTTTTGGGTTATATGTGACTCCTACACTGCCTAACTGTCCCTAGATCTGCTCCAAGTCTCCCTGCACTAGGTCAGCTCTTCTCAGCAATGTGCCCAAAATGGCGGGGGCAAGCCTTATATACTGCCTTGCCTGTCATAGATGACATAGGCATCACGATGGACAGCAGCCAATCATAGTCCTGACACAACCAAAGCTGCTATGCCATTACTGACTATGATTGGCTATCTTCACAAGTTTTCTGACCTAACACGCAATGCTGACTAGTAACATAAAAGATTCTGGATTCGCGAGTCCCGAATAGAGAATACAGGACTCGGAATCGCAGACTCGCTAGGATTCGGACTCGTAGACTCGCTCAGACTCGCTGCTGTTTGGGGAGATTCAAGCTATATAGCGATGTGATAGAGCGAGTCTAGCGAGTCTAGCGAGTGAGAGAAAGTAAACTATGACAAAACTAAGATTGCCATTCACTTGCATTGGACTCGTTACTGAGCGAGTATTCGCTAAAAGACTCGCCGATTCCCGAGTCCAGCGAGTCCCTTAAGAATCGCCGAGTAACGAGTCCTAGCGAGTAGACTCGCTCATCCCTATGTGAAACCTAAGTGGTAGGTATCGCAATATGGAGATCGCCGCACTCCCGCTGCCTGACACTGACATCCCTCTGCCTCCACACATCCCCCATCGAACCACACCCCCTGCCGTATCTGCCGCCCTTGCCTGACACTCCTTACCCCCCGCTGCACAAACCACCGCCACCCCCACATGCCTCCATCTCATCTTTGTGCTTCTTTTTGCATAGAGGACCTGTGATGATGTCACAGTCATGTGATTGGGTGCATGTGACTGATCACAGGACTATGACATCACCACAGGTCCTGCAATCCAATATACAGACTGCAGCCCAGGTACTACAACCCTTGTGCTGTCTCCCAGAGTAGGCCAGAGAAGCAGCTCATGAGGGGGACAGAGACAGCACAGGAGAGGAGGCAGAGACAGCACAGGAGAGTGGGTAGAGACAGCACAGGAGAGGAGGCAGAGACTGCACAGGAGAGCGGGCAGAGACAGCACAGGAGGGGGCAGTGACAGCACAGGAGGGGGCAGAGACAGCACAGGAGAGGGGGAGAGACAGCACAGGAGATGGGGCAGAGACAGCACAGGAGAGGGGGCAGAGACAGCACAGGAGAGCGGGCAGAGACAGCACAGAAGGGGGGCAGAGACAGCACATGAGAGGGGCAGCGACAGCACAAAAGAGGGGCAGAGGTAGCACAGGAGAGGGGGCAGAGACAGCACAGGAGGAGGGCAGAGACAGCACAGTGGGCGCCAGAGAGATGACACAGGATGGAACAGAGACACAGCACAGTGGGGGCCAGAGAGATGGCACAGGAAGGGGGCAGAGAGAAGGTACAGGGAGCCAAAGAGGTGACACAGTAGGGGGTAGAGAGACAGCACAGTAGGAGAGCAGAGACATGGCACAGAAGGAGGGCAGAGAGACTGCAAAGTAGGAGGGCAGAGAGACTGCACAATAGGTGGGCAGAGAGAAGGCGCAGTAAGAGGACAGAGAGACAGCAGTGGAGGTGGCAGAAAGACATGCACATACATATGCATCCACACATACATGCATGCACACATACATACACACATGCACACACACCCATGATACACACATACATGCACATACATGTACATACATATGCACACATGCCAATACACACACATACATGTACACATACATACACATTCACATACATACACACATGTCCATACATGCACATATGTGCAGACATGCACATACATATGCACATACAGACACATGCACACGAACACATTCACATGCGGTCGTCACCTTTTGAGTAGAGACCGCACAGGAGGGACAGACGGCTGCCGCTGCCAGTGCCACACACCCCGCCCCAATCATCATGTCACTACTCTCCCGATGCGATAGTATCGGGCCCACATCTAGTTTATTAATATATAGGACATGATGAGCAGATGTGAGGCTTCTCTGGCTATGTGGATTAAGTAAAAGACATCATAAATGTCAATCATAGGTTGAAGGTCAGCGTTAGGGGGCAATAAAGGAGCACCAAGTTTAGTCCAGGAAGGTGCATTGGACAGCTCATCATTCATTAGAATAAAGTATGAAATGAGCAGGCATGAGGATTTGTTGTCTTTCTGGATTAAGTTGAAGATGTTATCCATGTCAATCATAAATGGAGGAGTGGCGTTATAAGACCGAGAAGAACCAAGCATTGCCCAGAAATATACATTGAGCCAGAGTCATACTTGCAAGAGGAAAATCAGAATCAACATTGTTGGCAGCGGATCATTCAGGATACTCCCAAAGAGTGTTGACAATAGAACGGAGCTTTAATTAGCAATAAACAGGTACAGATATGATAGGCTTTGTGGAATCAGGACTATACATTCCTTAAGTATATCTTTTCAGCATCAACAGGCTGCTTCTCTCATGCACAGACACAGGAAACTGGGTACAGTCACATAGTCTTTCCTGTGTGTGAGCCTCTGGGAGTGTTTTCTTTTTTATCTAATTTTATAGACAATACACAAACCTAGCAATACAACACTTACATATACAGGAATAGAGTTGTTGCACTAAACATATTCCAACACCTCCACTCAACAACTACTTATCCTGTTAGTCCCACTGCGGTTCTGAAGTCTTCAAACTTGGCTCTTGGCAAAGGTTTTGTCATACCATCAGCTAACATATTCTCAGACTCGCAATGCACAAACTCTAGTACACCACGTTACACCAAGTCACGTAATTGGTGATGCTTAAAGTCAATGTGCTTAGTCCTTGCACAAACTTCTCACTGCTGGCAAGTTCAATACATCCTTGGTTGTCCTCATAGATAACTGTTGGCTGAGCTAGTGGCTTGCCGAAATCTTCCAAAACTTTTTTCAACCAAATAACTCATTGACTTGCATAAGCAGCTGACACATATTCTGCTTCTGTAGATAACAATGAGACTGACACTTGTTTTCTGCTGGACCAAGAAATTGAATTTTATCCTAACTTGAACCACTTGTTAGATTTCCTCTCACTTGTATCTCCAGCCCAATCTGCATCCACATAACCTCTGAGAGTGAGCTCTCCTTATGCAGATATCTTAAGATTTAGCCTTTGAGTTTCCTTAAGATATTGTAGAGTTCTCTTAATTGCATTCCAGTCTCTTTGGCTTGGCTTGCTTACACGTCAGCAGAGAATTCTAATTGCGGTTGTAATATCTGGGCGAGTTGTGGTTGTTATGCACAGAAGCGCCCCCACTGCTTGTCTGTAACTCTCATTGGTCGGTAGCAGATCTTCTTCTCCTTCCATCTTTAAGTAGGATGGATCCATTGGTGTTGACGCACCTTTGGCTTCTGACATTCCAAACTGGTTCAGGATTGCGGAAATTTTAGAACTTTGAGAAGAAAACTCCGATCTTCCTCTCTCTGGATTTGGATTCCCAAATAATATGTCAAATTTTCAAGGTCCTTAGTCTCAAAGTGCTGGTTGAGAATTTCACCTGGCTTTGCATTTCCTTTTCATCTCAATGAGACATGATTACATTGTCTACATATAGGAGAACATACATCCACTCCTTTGCTACAATTTTCGTATACAAACTCGGATCAGCTTGAGACCTTTTAAATCCTTCATCCATCAAGACTTTGTTCATTTGTGAGTTCCATGCTCTTGCCAACTGCTTAAGTCCATAAAGAGATTTTTGCATTCTACAAACAAGGTGCTCTTCACCCTTTTTAATATATCCCTTGGGTTGGCTCATGTACAACTCTTCTTCAATATCACCATTAATAAAATCCACAGTAACAGTACCCACTTCATGTTCACCAACATAGTGAAACAAGGATGTTTCTTGTGGGATCATTTGGATTCAGTGTTTTATGGACCCATCGCATGAACCATACGTAATACTTGAAAAAGAAGAAAGCGATATCTCGGTCCAAAATATGTGCAAAAATATTTATTTATTAAAGAAGTGCTTATCAAGGATAAAAAATAGGGAGCATGTAGCATAAAAACCACATGACATGTATAGACACACTTTTTTACAGGAAATACAGTGTATCCAATCTGTTACAATAATACAGAAAGGATTTAAATATGCTTGTCAATATCAAGTTGCAATGAGAGTTGTGGGCTTTAATAAAGTTGAAATATTAATATTCCATTACACAAACACCCCTCAAAGTGCTAGACACCTCCAGCAAGTGAAACAGGTCAAATAGAGTAATGATATGAAAATAGAGCTTCACATATAACAAGATTGTACGGTGTCACATCAAGGGTATAACACTGCCGTGCTAGAAATAGAGCAACACACAGTCCCAAGCTCAATGCAAAGGATATTTACATGCAGAGAGCTTTATGTGGTGTCACATCAAAGATATAGCACTGGAGTGCTAAAACATATACAGTTAGGGCCAGAAATATTTGGACAGTGACACAATTTTGGCGAGTTGGGCTCTGCATGCCACCACATTGGATTTGAAATGAAACCTCTACAACAGAATTCAAGTGCAGATTGTAACGTTTAATTTGAAGGGTTGAACAAAAATATCTGATAGAAAATGTAGGAATTGTACACATTTCTTTACAAGCACTCCACATTTTAGGAGGTCAAAAGTAATTGGACAAATAAACATAACCCAAACAAAATATTTTTATTTTCAATATTTTGCTGCGAATCCTTTGGAGGCAATCACTGCCTTAAGTCTGGAACCCATGGACATCACCAAACGCTGGGTTTCCTCCTTCTTAATGCTTTGCCAGGCCTTTACAGCCGCAGCCTTCAGGTCTTGCTTGTTTGTGGGTCTTTCCGTCTTAAGTCTGGATTTGAGCAAGTGAAATGCATGCTCAATTGGGTTAAGATCTGGTGATTGACTTGGCCATTGCAGAATGTTCCACTTTTTTGCACTCATGAACTCCTGGGTAGCTTTGGCTGTATGCTTGGGGTCATTGTCCATCTGTACTATGAAGCGCCGTCCAATCAACTTTGCAGCATTTGGCTGAATCTGGGCTGAAAGTATATCCCGGTACACTTCAGAATTCATCCGGCTACTCTTGTCTGCTGTTATGTCATCATTAAACACAAGTGACCCAGTGCCATTGAAAGCCATGCATGCCCATGCCATCACGTTGCCTCCACCATGTTTTACAGAGGATGTGGTGTGCCTTGGATCATGTGCCGTTCCCTTTCTTCTCCAAACTTTTTTCTTCCCATCATTCTGGTACAGGTTGATCTTTGTCTCATCTGTCCATAGAATACTTTTCCAGAACTGAGCTGGCTTCTTGAGGTGTTTTTCAGCAAATTTAACTCTGGCCTGTCTATTTTTGGAATTGATGAATGGTTTGCATCTAGATGTGAACCCTTTGTATTTACTGTCATGGAGTCTTCTCTTTACTGTTGACTTAGAGACAGATACACCTACTTCACTGAGAGTGTTCTGGACTTCAGTTGATGTTGTGAACGGGTTCTTCTTCACCAAATAAAGTATGCGGCGATCATCCACCACTGTTGTCATCCGTGGACGCCCAGGCCTTTTACAGTTCCCAAGCTCACCAGTCAATTCCTTTTTTCTCAGAATGTACCCAACTGTTGATTTTGCTACTCCAAGCATGTCTGCTATCTCTCTGATGGATTTTTTCTTTTTTTTCAGCCTCAGGATGTTCTGCTTCACCTCAATTGAGAGTTCCTTTGACCGCATGTTGTCTGGTCACAGCAACAGCTTCCAAATGCAAAACCACACACCTGGAATCCACCCCTGACCTTTTAACTACTTCATTGATTACAGGTTAACGAGGGAGACGCCTTTAGAGTTAATTGCAGGCCTTAGAGTCCATTGTCCAATTACTTTTGGTCCCTTGAAAAAGAGGAGGCTATGCATTACAGAGCTATGATTCCTAAACCCTTTCTCCGATTTGGATGTGGAAACTCTCATATTGCAGCTGGGAGTGTGCACTTTCAGCCCATATTATATATATAATTGTATTTCTGAACATGTTTTTGTAAACAGCTAAAATAACAAAACTTGTGTCACTGTCCAAATATTTCTGGCCCTAACTGTATAATAGCACACAGACCCACTTAATCACACTGCAAATCTAATCAAGGCAGATAACTCATATTGCACGAATAAAAATACCTTATGTGTAGAAATCCTGAAAGTGTGTCATATGCGCCTTTTAATAAATAAATATTTTTGCACAAATTTTGGACCGAGATATCGCTTTCTTCTTTTTCATGTATTCAATATCACCATGTAGGAAGGCTGTTTTGATGGCAAAATGTCTCATTGTCATCTGTTGAACTGCAGCTACGGACATTAAAGTTCTAAATGTGGTTAGCTTCACAACTGGAGAAAATATCGTAGTAGCATAGTAGTAGTAGTATCATAATCTTCACCATATGTTTACGAGTACTCTCTTGCGACCAATCTTGCCTTAAACCGGTGAACTTCACCTTCTGAATCATATTTGTTTTTGAATGCAAAAAATAGTAATGGCGGTCTGATTAGGAGCGCTCTAAGGAACAAGCAGACATGTAAGATGTTTTCATAAATGGCAAACCTGATGAAGACTGTTTGTATGCAGTTGAAACGCGTAGTGGAGCTGTGAGGGGAGCTAAGAAGTTAATAAAAGGTTGCCATTTATGAAAACATCTTACATGTCTGCTTGTTCCTTAGAGCGCTCCTAATCAGACCGCCATTACTATTTTTTGCATGAAAACTACTCCCTTTTTGAGGGACTGGCGACTGGAGCAGCTCAGGAACAGCACAAACGATCTGCCTTGAACAGGAGAGAGGAGAGCGGAGAGGCAGCGCACATACCGCCGGCAGCGGAGGCTGGTAAACCGATAAGGTGAGTGGCCATCTACCCACGCCACTTAGACGTTTTTAATAAGGGGATCCTACACATTTGCGCCCCTTTTCCTTTTTGTTTTACATATTTGTTTTTGAAGACCCACTTCCATCTGACAGCTCTTTTTCCTTGTGGTAGCTCCGTAAGTTCCCATGTCTGGAGTTGGTGAAGGGACTCCATCTCTTCATTTGCAGCATTTATCCACTTCTGCTTCTTGTGGACAGGCAGTTTTTGCATCTCTTGCCATGACTGTAGCTGTGGTTTAGGAAGTGTTTTGACCATATACAATGCCTTGTGAAAGTATTTGGCCCCTTGAACTTTTCAACCTTTTGCCACATTTCAGGCTTCAAACATGAAGACATAACTTTTTGGGGGAAGAATCAACAACAAGTGGGACACAGTCGTGAAGTGGAACGAAATTTATTGAATATTTTTAACTTTTTTCAGCCCCCTTGAGTTAAAGCGAACCTGTCACCCCCCCTGGACATCAAAAGCTATAATAGCCACCTTCTGCAGCACTAAGGCTGCATTCAGGGAAGGTGGCTATAGGCTTTTGATGCCCTATATACTGTTAAATATTCACTTATATAACTGCTTACAGTTTAGAAGACCTAAGACCGGGAGGCGGGGTTTTGCGCTCCTCTGACCCGCCCCCTCTTGTCAATCAGCCTGGTCGCCTGCTGCTGCCTCCCCTCACAGTCTAGAAGAACGCGCGCCTCTGTTCTCCTCTATGGCGCAGCGCATGCGCTGTGCGCCGGGTGTCCAGGAAGTCGTCGGGCTGCGCGCATAGCGCATGCGCGGCGCCATAGAGGAGAACGGAGGCGCGCGTTTATGCTAGACTGTGAGGGGAGGCAGCAGGCGACCAGGCTGATGGACAAGAGGGGGCGGGTCGGAGGAGCGCGAAACCACGCCTCCCGGTCTTAGGTCTTCTAAACTGTAAGCAGTTATATAAGTGAATATTTAACAGTATATAGGGCATCAAAAGCCTATAGCCACCTTCCCTGAATGCAGCCTTAGTGCTGCAGAAGGTGGCTATTATAGCTTTTGATGTCCAGGGGGGTGACAGGTTCGCTTTAATACTATGTAGCGCCACCTATTGCTGCGATTACAGCTGCAAGTCGCTTGGGATATGTCTCTATCAGTTTTGCACAACGAGAGACTGAAATTCTTGCCAATTCTTCCTTGCAAAACAGCTGGAGCTCAGTGAGGTTGGATGGAGAGCGTTTGTGAACAGCAGTTTTCAGCTCTTTCCACAGATTCTCGATTGGATTCAGGTCTGGTCTTTGTCTTGGCCATTCTAACACCTGGATACGTTTATTTTTGAACCATTCCATTGTAGATTTTGCTTTATGTTTGGGATCATTGTCTTGTTGGAAGATAAATCTCCATCCCAGTCTCAGGACTTTTGCAGACTCCAACAGGTTTTCTGCCTGAATGGTCCTGTATTTGGCTCCGTCCATCTTCCCATCAATTTTAACCATCTTCCCTGTCCCTGCTGAAGAAAAGCAGGCCCAAACCATGATGCTGTCACCACCATGTTTGACAGTGGGGATGGAGTTTTGAGGGTGACGAGCTGTGTTGCTTTTACGCCAAACATATCGTTTTGCATTTTGGCCAAAAAGTTCAATTTTGGTTTCATCTGACCAGAGCACCTTATTCCACATATTTGGTGTCTCCCAGGTGGCTTGTGGCAAACTTCAAGCGAGACTTTTTATGGATATCTTTGAAAAATGGCTTTCTTCTTGCCACTCTTCCATAAAGGCCAGATTTGTGCAGTGTACAACTGATTGTAGTCCTATGGACAGTCTCTCCCACCTCAGCTGTAGATGTCTGCAGTTCATCCAGAGTGATCATGGACCTTTTGGCTGCATCTCTGATCAGTCTTCTCCTTGTTCGAGATGAAAGTTTAGAGGGACGGCCGGGTCTTGGTAGATTAGCAGTGGTTTGATACTCCTTCCATTTCAATATGATCGCTTGCACAGTGCTCCTTGAGATGTTTAAAACTTGGGAAATCTCTTTGTATCCAAATCCGACTTTAAACTTTGCCCCAACAGTATCTCGGACCTGCCTGGTGTGTTCCTTGGTCTTCATGATGCTCTCTGCACTTGAAACAGATCCCTGAGACTATCACAGATCGGGTGCATTTATACGGACACTTGATTACACACAGGTGGATTGTATTTATCATTACCAGTCATTTAGGACAACATTGGATTATTCAGAGATCCTCACTGAACTTCTGGAGTGAGTTTGCTGCACTGAAAGTCAAGGGGCCGAATGATATGGCACGCCCACTTTTCAGCTTTTGTTAAAAAAGTTTAAAATATCAAAAAAAATTTGTTCCACCTCACGATTGTGTCAAAAAACGTGGCAAAAGGTTGAAAAGTTCAAGGGAACCGAATACTTTCCCATGCACTGTAAGAAAGGCGTCAAGCTGGGATACCTTTGTTTGGTCTTTCTGATCTCCTGACTGGAGGGTGACTTGGTTCTTCTATTTCTTCCTTGCTGGCTTCAGAGTTTATCAAGACTTCAGTGTTCTCTTTTTCAGTGTCAGGGTTTGGTGATTGTGATTCTTGTTCTTGTTTCTTGGACTGGAGTAACTTCATGGAATTTCAGCAAAACAGAGTTCTCATCAATCACTATATCTCTGCTGATTGTTACTGTGTTGGTCTCTGGGTGCAGGATTCTGTATCCCTTTTGAGGTTTGCTATAGCCCACCATGACTCTTTGCTTTTCATGTGATTCCCACTTGGAACTTTTCTTTGGGAACATAAACATTTTGCTTCCAAATATTCTGAGGTGCTTCAGGTTGGGCTTCTCGCAGTTCCATAGCTCATATAGAGTTTTATTTGTGGCTTTACATGGCAGTCTGTTTTGACTATACCAAGCTGTCATGATGGCTTCTCCCCAATATGTTGTAGGTAGATTGGCATCAAACAACATACTTCTTCCACTTTCATAGAGAGTGCGGTTCTTTCTCTCTGCAATGCCATTCTGTTCTGGGTTGGAATGATAGTTTGGAACACAATTCCATTCTTTTTAAAAATGGTTTGCACCTTACCACTTGTATACTCAGTCCCATTATCTGCACGCAGGGCTTTTGGCATTTTTCCAAATTTGTTAAACACTACGGCAAGATATTATTCAAGCTTCTGTGGAACTTCATCCTTACTGGTGAAGCAGGTAGGTGACTGTATATCTGGAGTAGTCATCAATAAATGTGAGGAAATATCTCTTCTTGCTTAGAGTTTGAACACTCATTGGACCGCAAACATCTGTGTGTATCAAATCCAGTGGCTGTGGAGATCTAGTGGTGCTTACTTTAGGAAAGTATTTTCTGGACATTTTCTCTTTAAGACAGCTAGTGCACTTCATCATTTGACTACATTGCTTGATTTCAACACCATTTGCAAGTTGACCTAGCTTCCTTACTGCTTATTGGTCTCTGTGCCCAAGACGTCTGTGCCATACATGGAAACAGTTCTTATGCAGATTTTGTCTAGCACTGTATACTTTTTCTTTGCATTTTAGCTGAAAAAGTTCATTTTGGATTTTTCCTTCTTCAAGAGTGTGACCCTTCTTTGATATAATGCAGCTGTTGTCTTTAAAAGTGACATTCCCTTTTTGCGTAAGTGAGTCGGTCGACAGGGTAGGGGGTACTCGGATACCGGGACAGGTTGCTACTTCAGTGGGGATCACGGCTGGTCGGGTCCCGGTCCCGTGTCCTGGACACTCAATGGCTGAGGGGGAAAAAATTTGGGATGGGGGATTATTATACGTGACGCCACCTGTGGTACCTGGTAATGTAGTTGCCAGCGCTGCAGCCAGCTGCTGAGGTGATGGTGACAGCTTTGGGTAGTACAGCTCCCCACAGGCGGAGCTTTACCTCAGGGCAGCGGGGTGGATGAGGGGAGTCGTAGTCCTTGACTTTGTGGTGCTGTAGAGGCCCTTCAGACTATAAATAAATGATGCAGAAACCAGATAAGCTCAAACAGTTCTTTACTGGTACCAGATGGATCAATAGGTACACGGTACAGTCTAGTTTGCCAGGGAATTTGTTGCCACAGGCTTTGGGGTTTGCCACAGAGTCTGTCAGATGTGCCTCTCAAATGCTTTTCTTGGTCCAATTCTTTATGGCTCTGTTGACTCTCTACACTCCTACTCTAGAGTCAGGTTTCTGGTCCCCAGGTCTGTTGCTTAAAATCTTTCTTACTTGTTAGCGTCTTGAACCCAGCTTTGGGACAGAGGTTGGACTACTTTGATGGGTGCTGTGAAACCTTCTTGGTAAGGCCCACAGCATGCCGGTCAGCAGTTTGGGATACATCTTAACAAACTGCCTCGGTTCCGGAGTGCTAGGATGATCTGAGCACTCCAGACGGCTCCAGGAGTGCCCCTTTCTTGTCTGGGTTACCTCTTTCATTTTGAGATACCCTCCTGTCAGAGCTGCAGGTTTATCTGCATCTGTCTGTTCTGCTCTCTTCACACCGTTTGACTTACTGCTCTCAACTGTCACCTACGTCACGTCTCCTGCTCTGCTAAGCTCCACCCCCCTGGGACCTACTGAATATACAGTCCCTGGTGCTAGGTTGGTTGTGACTGGGATTTTGTGGTTTTGGATACAGACTCTGTAGCTTCCCCCTCTACCTGTGACTGTGGAGGCACTACACCTTCTGTTTGAGATGCAGTACCTCCCTGTGGCGTCCCACCAGAGGGGCGCCACATAAGCTTCTTTACTGACAGAAGATTGCTTTCAAGACTGGGAACATAGAGAACATCCTTTACTAGGATCTTTCAGCTTTGTGCTGAGGAAACTGGACAGGGGAGGTAGCCATGTCCTACTCCTTCTGAAGTCATATAGTGACCATTAGGTAAGATGACCTTTCCTGGCTTGCTTTCATTAATGTCAATGAAGAAATCCTTGTTATTCATTATATGGCTGCTAGCTCCAGAGTGTATACACCATATATGCTTTGCAGATGAGCCTACACTGGTATTAAATGCAGCTTCGAGACATGCAGAATCTTCCTTTACAGCTGTTTTCACCTTTTTATCACTGTTCTGCTTTTTATGCTGACTCATTCTTGCTTTCCAAATTCTGCAGTCTGCTTTAAGGTGGCCGGGCTTTTTACAGACAAAACATTCATGAGTTTAACTTAGATTGCTCTTATTTTTAGGAAAGTCCTGTCTTTAATACTGTTTCTGCTCTGGATTCAGTACTGATGCTTACATTATGCGTTTTTTGCTTGAATTCATCTTCAAGCTTGCCTTTGACATATTCTAGTGTGAGCTCATCATCTGGCCGTGCATCTAGTGCAGTGACAAGTGACCTGAATAAATTGTAATTTTATATATATTTTATTAAATAAAATGGATTTTGTATGAGAAATTGTTGCAGTTTCATGTATCATCTGTGTGTCCCAGTGTGAGGCATCACAGATGGTTTTGAGGTATATTGTTGTAAAGTGAAATGGAATTAATTTGATTTTTAGTGTTACTATGCATAGTATGTTATCATGCCCACAGGGGTGGAATAACATGCTATGTGTGCTGGCTAGTCTGGAGAACTAAGGCCCTCTCCACTAGTTTCTGCCATATTAGCATATTATAAATGAACTTTAGAAATACTTTTTCTAAACATTGGTTTATGTATGCTGCTAAATTCTGAGACTATCAGGCAGGGATTTGAGATATTCATGCAGAACTGCTCATGGTGCACAGGGGACCTGATAGGTTCTCTTTAAATTAAAACACTAGTAAATTACATTAATTTTGCCAAACAAAAACTCCTATTATTTTGCTGCTCAATCCTGCAGATAAGAAGCAGGGCTTCTCAAATTATCATGGAAATTCCACTTCAGTATTAATGAAGCAAGGAGACTTAGCTGGGATGAACTGTCTTTGAACTGAGGGAATTGATCTAGTCAATATTCTATAATTTATATTATACTCAATACTTTTTAGTGTTCATGCTTCCATTATTCCGTTAACTTTTTACTTTTTCCATAAGAATGCCAGATGATAAATTAGATGAATTCACCCCAAGGACATAGTTGGATCTCTCTATAGTTCTGTGCTGCATTATGTTGTCATATTTCAAATCTCATCTATTGTATTTTTGTTTGGGTTTTTTCCATTAAAAAATAAGAAATCATGGCTAGATTAATTTATTATTCGTTCAAAATTCAATTTTAAAAAACGTCAATGGAAATTAACCAATGACTTGTCTGTAAATAATATATGTAAACACATCATATTATAATGTTAGAATACCTGGGATTATGCAGAATTATACAAGTATAAAGCCAGTACAAGATCCCACTATTACATCCCTTCGGCAAATAGTTTCCTCTACACCAGCCACTTATTTCCCAATTATATATATTGTAAGAAATCGCTCACTTAATGTAATGGCGGACAGCAGGGCGTAACTACAATAGGTGCAGGGGTTGCGATCGCACCCGGGCCCTGCAGCCTAGGGGGGCCCCAAAAGTCCCTTTGGCCTATAGAAAAAGACTAATACTATCAAAGATTTGCAATAATTGGGGGCCCTGTTGGAGCTTTCGCATCGGGGCCCCTGAGCCTGAAGTAACGCCACTGGCGGACAGTCACTTGGCTGCTAGATTGAGGCACTGGAACAGTTTTATATTTAAATATTCAAACCAATTTGTTAAGACACAACGTAAAGCGCTTTCCATGAATCAAACATGAGCCTTCCTTCGGCTGTACAGAACAGAAAAGACATACAGTACATTTCAATTGCGGTTACACCCTCACTGCTTTTGATGCATCCATCACAGCAATATCCCAGTGGAAGTATGGCACTGTCCACTCACTGACCGAGGCCAGTACACAAACCCTTACTTGGAGATTACCTTTCCGTCATTATGGCCAGCTCCATACACTGACTCATGTCAGTCCGGATGTTTAAGAAGACTGCCTCTCTGGAATTACCAAGCAGGATCTGTGACTTGCTCCACACACTCAATAGGGTATAATGGTGTGCACACCGCGTAGGTGATGAGTGGAGGTGCCAACTAACAGGATTTCTTCAATCCCAGTAAATGCAAATATGGATACAAAGCTGCACACTCCTTTAGATGTTTTTGATGCAAGGTTTATTATGAACAGTTAATGACCACAGATGTCAACGCGTTTCGGCTTTAACGAAAGCCTTGATCACGACAATTGGCTATGAAACAAAACCAGTGCCCAGCATCTAATGTGCGGCGCTGGGCATTGGCTGTGATGTCGCTGATCGTTGGTCTCTCATTGTCACACATGCTGATGCGTGCTGACCAGTGCTAGACCAAGGACCAAAAAATGGTCCTGAATGATTTGTAGCAAACAGCGACCTCACAGCAGGGGCCAGGTTGCTGATGCGTGTCACACACTGCAACATCGCTGGAGAGGTCGCTGTTCTACTGATAAGAACGGCCTCCTACTCTATAGCAGTTGTCACCCCTCCACCACCAAAAATAGTCTGCCTAGATCTCAATTTCAACAGGTGGCCCGTATTGTATCAGAGAAGGAGACCCTACCGGTTAGACTTGAGGAGATGAACAAGAAATTCCTTGAACGCCAATACCCCAAGAAACTCCTCTTGGAGGAAACTGACAGAATACTGGAACAATCACTAAAACGATGTTAGCTGCTCCTTTTAAGGCAGGACTGCAATGATGTTGAAATGTGTTTTGGGAGTTAAAGTTAATTTTCTAGGCAAATATTGACTATGCAAGTAACTGCTGTTAAGCTGATCACTCTTTATGACATTCTGGAGTATATGCAAATTGCCATTAGAAAAACTGAAGCAGTAGACTTTGTTAAAATTAATATTTGTATCATTCTCAAAATTTTTGGCCATGACTGTAGACCATCAGGAGGTCTGCAGCTTCCCTAACAGAGAAAGCCACCACAGGCTCTGCACACAAGGTCTCTGCACTGTGTACCTGCAGGAAGTATTCTGCTTCCATGCATGGAGAGCCCATTTGACCAAACAGTGTCATTATATCGCATGAGAAAGACTCATGGATGGGAGGTATGTTGATAGTTTGTCCCACCCAGCATTTCTGACCATCCAGTAAACTTGGCTCTGAATGCATTAACAAAGCTTGTGGATCTACAAGTCCTAGAGTAAATATTCCAGGTTTCAATTCCATGGACCTCCGCCTTTGCAACACATAACAGCTATTTACAATACAGCTGGTCTCTACCCCTCTGTTCAAACTTGTAGGGTTGAACACTTGCCAATATACAGGGTCCGATAGATGGGGCATCCGTGTCACCTTGCCCTACCAGACAAGGGGGTGTTAGGAGACCCTCAGGAGGTGATTTACAGCAGATGCAGCCAATACTTAGTGTATGAAGTAGACTATCTTGGACTTTGAGATCTGGAACAGCAGCCTTAGCCCTACAATCCAGAGACACACACATAGCCCTACAAGCGTGGGACAGAGCCCTTAGTCCTATAACACAGGGAAAGTGCCCTTTGCCCTACAACCCAGGGACAGCACCCTTAGCCTTCCAACCCAGGGAAAGTGTGCTTAGTCATACAGCCCAGAGACAGCACCCTTAGCCCTACAACAAAGGCACAGCACTCTTAGCCCTAAACCCCAAGACAGCCCTACAACCCAGGGAAAGCACTTTTAGCCACACAACCCAGGGACTGCACCCTTAGCACCACAACCCAGGGAAAGCATCTTTGGCCCTACAGCCAAGGGACAACACCCTTAATCTTACAACCCAGAGACAGCACCCTTAAACCTTAACCCTATACAACTGTGACAGCACTCTTACCCCTACTAAGAAGGAACTGCGCTCTTAGCCCTACTAAGCAGGGCCATCGCTCTTAGCCCTACTACCCAGGGACAGCTGTCTTTGCCCTACTATCCAAGGATGACCATCTTAGCCATTCTATTCAAGGACAGCTGTATCAGCACTAATACCCAATGATAGCTATCTTAGACCTACTACCCAAGAAAACAGCTCTGTTATAGCCCTACTGTGGCACCCCTGCGGGGGATTGCCACAGGTTCCACTGGTGCAAGGAGGGAATTAGACATTGGTTAGCACAGCACACCACACCTTCCACCCCAGACCTGAAGGGGGAGCCCTACTGGCTGCCTTAAGTCAGTTCCCCTTTATTTAAGAACATCCAGGCCTGAGGGGAGGAGTTAGTCAGTCCCTGTAGTTTCAGTTCGAGTCTGAAGTTAGTTTCTATGAGGAGAGAGAAGAGAGAGGAGATGGAGGAGCTGGTCACTCGGGAGAGATCCAGGACCAGGGACCACTGACCACTGTGCGCACCCTAGGGAAAGGGTCGGAGGCAAGCGGAAAAAGCAGGGAACTAAGAAAAGGGAACCAGATAATACAGCCCTTTAGTACACCCGGACACTGGAGTCTGATGCTGCCAGCATTCAGAGCTACAGCAAAAGTCTGGAAGACTCAGGAGGAGTTCAGCCCTGAGGAGAGCCAGTGAGAGCCATAGGAGAAACAGGGACCCTGCAGAAGGACTTCATTGCCAGTTTAGGTCAAAGCCCAGAGAGGGAGAGGAAGTGGTGGGTTCAGGCTCAGGCAGGACTGATCCCACACCACAGAGCACAGACACAGAGGAGGCCTCATAACTTTCTAAGATGGAAATCCCAAGTCGCACCGGGGACCTGGTTAATACTCTGGACTGTACCTGCTACTCTGTCACCAGTAAAAGGTACCGAAACAACAATCCCTGTGTGTCTGTGTGCCTGTCTAACCACTGCAATTCACCGCTGTGTCAGCAAAGACTTAACTACTACTCCCCTCATCCATCCCTGCTGCCCTGAGGTAAAGCTCCACCTGTGGGGAGCTGTACCACACTTTGCTGCACCCACCATCACCTCAGCGGCCGGCTGTAGCGCTGGTATACCCGTTACCAGGTCTCATAGGTGGCGTCACGTTAATAATCCCCTTATCACCCACCGTTTCTCCGCCATTGAGGGTCCAGGGCACGGGACCGGGGATCGACCAGCCGTGATCCCCCCCATCAAAGCTGCCATCAGCCCCGGTACCCGAATACCCCATACCCAGTCAACCGCCTCAATTCTGGCATCATGAACAGGATCACGTGCTCGGTAAAACCGGGTACTGTGTGCCAAGAACTGAACTTTATTAACTGTTTGTGAACTGTATAAACCAGTCCCCATTACAGAAATTGAGCTGCGCCACAGCGCGGGTAGAAGAGAGCAGGAAGTTAAGCCCCGCCCCTTTACTCTGCCGGAGATTCGCGAAGAGCAGCTCCCTGCTCCAGAAATACCCGAGGTGCTCCGCTCCCTCTGCAGGGCCGACGACGACCGGGAAAGTTTGTGTCATCTCACCGCGAAGCAGCGATTAACTAGGTGAGCCCCATCATGAGTGACTCGGAAGATGTGCAGGTCCCTGACAGAGGGGATCCCCGGAATACAGCACCCGGAGCAGCGGCCCACATGATGCCTCTAACCTTGCCATATATACCGGGTGCCAAATGGTTAAAAACATATGAAGACAAACCCGGTACCTTAGCAAACTTTAAGCAAGAGATGCAATGCTGGACATGTATACGATGACAGAGAAGCAGCGGGCCACCGTTGTGCTGGGACAATTAACAGGCGCAGCGAAGCTGGAGGATGAGTCCTGGAGTGATGCTGACAGGGACTCTGCTGCTAAAGTGCTTGATAAGCTAAAAACTGTCTTTGAAAAACGCACACAGTCTGAGTTGAGGATGCTGTTCTACCAGTGTAAACAGAGACTACAAGCAGCCCAAATGATGTCTCTAACCTTTCCGTATATACCGGGTGCCAAATGGTTACCAATATAAGAAGGCAAACCCGGTACGCTAGCAGCCTTTAAACAGAAGATGTGTGCAATGCTGGACATGTATACGATGACAGAAAAGCAGCGAGCCACCGTTGTGCTGGGACAATTAACAGGTGCAGTGGAGTTGGAGGTTGAGTCCTGGAGTGATGCTGACAGGGACTCTGCTGCTAAAGTGTTTGATCAGTTTAAACTTTTTTTTGAAAAATGCACACAGTCTGAGTTGATGATGCTGTTCTAACAGGGTAAACAGAGACCACAAGATACCATCAGAGACTATGCCCTCCGTTTACAAGGGGGCACTCCAGTCCTTAAAACAGGTAGAGCCAGCAAGTGTATTGGAGGAGGATAAATTGCTTGCAGAACAGTTTACAGAGGGATTGAGGTCAGACTACCACCACCAGCAGGTACACATGTGGGTTTTGGATTATCCAACTGTGAACTTTAATGACTTGAAAGATCATGCTATAACTGTGTTAAGAAGATGACATGCGTAACCAGGTGCTGTAGTTAACCAAAAACATGGATTATGTACTACAGCTCTTGCAAACTATGCCTGGGGCACCACCACCAAGCAAAATCCAACTAGCTGATAGCCCTGAGGATGTCCCATGGATGCGGAGGAAGAACAAGTCGCCCATGCAGGGGACCAACGCATCATTCCAACGTAGACTCATGTCGCCCGTGGAGGGGACCAACAAGTCACCCGTTCAGGGGACTGACGCACCATTCCAACGCAGAGCCAGGGACTACACGGATTCTTCAGGACAACCCATCTGCCTGCGATGCAACAAACCAGGCCACTTTGCAAGAGGATGTCCTTTAAACACGAAATTCCTGGGCCCGAGGGCCAGCCCCCAGGAGGAGAGCAGCTGGGCCCAAAGGACTGGTGTAATCGATACGTGGTAGGTCGTCTGTACCTCAACATTACGCTAGATGGAATCCCCATGTCGGCCCTACTGGACATCGGGTCCCAGGTCACTACGATCCCACATATCCTTTATAAACAGTATTGGTCTGATGACGATCTTGAACCATAAAACCCCAATTTTTATATTATTGCAGCTAATGGCCAACCACAAAAACAGGTGGGGTACAGAGCAGCTACAAAAAAGTTGGGGAGGGAGGAATTAAAAGGCCAAGGGTTATTTGTGGTTGAAGATAATCATAATGAAAAATCCCCTTACATGGTAATTGGTACAAATGTTATTGAAAACTGCTTTGGAGAAGTGTTGTTTTTACTCTGACAGATTTCTGAGACTGCTGGTTATGGGCGGACAAGAGTCATCCAACGAGAGATCCGAGCCCTCATCCACAAGCAACAGGTAAATCTGTCTGGGGGAGAAATTGGCAGTGTGCGGGTAACAGATCTGGTTTCCATTGTACTACCACCAAAAAGCGAAATGATGATATGGTGTCGAGCAGCGATAGGTCACAGAGGACAGGAATACCAGGCAGTTGTAGAGCCAGTATTTTCAGAGCACAAACCTACACTACTGACAGCCAGAGGGGTGGTGGATGTACGCAAGGGACGAGTACCAATCCGTGTATTAAATTGTGGGGAAGAGGAAGAAAAGCTACCCCGGTATGCTACTGTAGCAAAGCTGTATACTGTTTGTAACAACAACATACAGGCAGTGGGACCTGTTTCCTCGTCTAACCAGGCAGAGGA
The DNA here is from genome assembly GCA_033576535.1 of Allobates femoralis. Taxonomy (NCBI): domain Eukaryota; kingdom Metazoa; phylum Chordata; class Amphibia; order Anura; family Aromobatidae; genus Allobates; species Allobates femoralis. The sequence goes on along the minus strand of JARQOC010000004.1, from coordinate 94,814,783 downwards.
TAACAACTCCAAAGGACAGCTAGAGGAGCGGTCTCAGCAGTTGCATGTAGGAACTGATGCCACCCCTTCTCACCAGAAGCATGGAGTTTACCGGGTAGCACAGGAATTTGAGCAAATATTTAGTAAGAATCCATTAGATTTTGGGAGAATTAAAGGGCTACACCATCGCATACCCACAGGAGATCATCCCCCAATTAACTTGAGACACAGGCCCATTCCACCAGATCACTACCAACAAGCCAAAGAGATGCTGAGGGACATGAAGGAGGCCGGGGTTATAAGAGATAGCAGTAGTCCCTGGGCAGCTCCTTTAGTCCTAGTCAGAAAGAAGGATGGCACGATGAGGATGTGTGTGGATTACAGGGAGGTCAATAAAATCACTCACAAAGATGCTTACCGTTACCCCGAATAGAGGAGTCTCTTTCTGCATTAAAGACTATGAATTATTTCTCCACGTTAGATCTCACTAGTGGGTATTGGCAGGTATATTGGCATATAAAACCAATAGAGAGCACTCAGGGTACTCAACTAGTTCAGATTATTCACTGTCCATAATCTCATAGTCTTTTAACTCAGCATAATATCAAGCAAGAAAAGGGGAATCTACACACACATTCAGGAAAAGGATGAAGACACCAAGGTAAACATTACATTCCCACTTATAATTTAGTTGTCCAGGTACAGCTCATTCCTTCTTTATCTTTTCCTTCTTCTTTGGCACCTTCCAAGGCAAAGTCTCCTGTCGCGCACATGAAACGTTCACAATTGGCGCTGAAAATTCTGGCCATCCATGTAAGGACGTCTGAGTTCCTTGAGTCGAAGTTTACATCCTTGCTGGGATTACTGCTGCGGTTTCTGCGGGTTGTTGCTCTGGGACGGCTTCATCTGTTGGATACAGGGAAGTCATCTGGCGCTGATTCAGCTACGGGCTCTCTCAAGGATAGCCTCTTTACTCGCATTGCATATGAGCCTCGCTCTCCAGGTACTTGAATAAAACTAACCCATTCTTCCACGACCAGATTCCTGTCCGGGTGACCTTCCGGCAGGTGGGACTGCACATCACGTCGGTTTGCAAAGACATCTGCACGAGTACCGGGCTGACGGATGAAAGCGTACCCCTCTTTGGGCTTAAATTTTACGACTTGCCCCTCGCCGCGCCGAGATTGGGATATGGCCGGGCTGGCAAGAGCCACTGCATTTGCTGCCATTGTCCTCTCGATTTTCTCCTGCCTCTGCACCCTTTTTACAGCATCCTCTTTCTCCCACTGGGCCACGCACCTTTTTAGAAATTTTTCCCTGGTCAGGATCTTGATTTGGCCTCCTTAGCTGACCTCTGCTGCGCCGGGGAAGCCCATAAGATCTGCTCTCCTGTTCTGCCACCAGCAGCGCAATGCCTCTCCTCTCACCTCTTGGGTTGGCGGTACTGGAATCAGTGGTTATGGCAGGCCTGGGCAATTCTCCTCCAAAGCCCCCAATAGATCACTCATTCTCATCGGCCCTGCGCATTTTCCTGCAGGCCGTGGTTCTTGCCTGCGACCAACCGTCCGGGTTCTGCTTTCTTTCCTGGGGACTTGCTCTGCTTCCCGCCTGGGTTCCTCCACCGCCTCCCGCTGCTGTGGGTCCATCGGAAGGAGACTCACTATCCCCCTTCTAGTATCCATCTCCGGTACTCTTCTGCTTCCGTCCGGAGGTCTACATATGGCTGCTGCTCGCCACATTGCTCATGCCCTCCTCCCCTCCTTTGTGCGTCGCCAATTTTTGCCTCGCTGTTGGCTGACCCACCCTTAGGCGGAGCTACATTTTGTTGAGTGGCAGTGCGCTCCCCGGAGCGAAGGATGGTTGGGGCGGGATCTTCTTTTCCCGCTCCTTGCTGGCTCGGCCCCTGATAAGAGGCACTGGCACGCCCCGTGCCAAGCACATTGTGTCAGTCTTTTAGGGCCGTCATTATGGGGGTCATATTTGCAAAGTCCCATACACAGTTCAATAAAGTTCCTTAGGTGCACAGTACCCACATTTAAGGGCACGATATCCTGTTCGTGACGCCAGAAAACTGATGCACCGCCAGGCTATGGGGTACTTGGAAACCGGGCTGGTTCTGTCTCTCTGGGATCACGGTAGTTGTGACCTGGTTCCGTGGCCTGGGATCAGTCCACAAAGGGGTATTTACAAGGGATTTATCTACAGTGCCACCCAGTGCCGGGACAAGGCATTTTGGTGCCCTAGGCAGGTAAGGCAAACGGCGCCCATCCCCTCCCCCCCCCGTGGCCACGCATTGGGCAATAAAGTCCACTTTTTTCTATTTTTTGTGCTGTTTTTCCTTTTTTTACACTCTCTCTATTATATATTACATACACACACACACACACACACACACACTTGAGACTGCTGTGGGCTGAATACACAATAGCTGTATCAGTCACGGTTCTGATGATTCTTGGTGCCAGCACCAATCTGTCCACGGTGTTTCTGGAGAGCTGCAGCTTGCAGATTGCTTCAGGGTGCCCCCTTCCTGATCACCAGCGCTCCGGCATTCAGCCTGCTGAGCACTCAAACAACCCAGTCCACACTTCCAGTTAGCGGTTCATCACTTCCAGTTAGCGTTATAGAAATGAAGTTGCAACATCGTAGGATCAACGGTATTTAATCCCTCTTCGTGTGGTCTTACATGGTGCGGGTGGGAGGACGGGGGGTTCTCAAAGGCGATGGCCGTTTCACACCGCAAGTGGCGCTTCAACAGGCATATAGTCCACCATATGCCTGTTGACTATATGCCTGTTGAAGCGCCACCCCACAAAGAGTGAATAAACACCGCTGATTGTGTGTTGCAACTTCTTTTCTATAACGCTAAACACAATAGCTGTATATACAATAGAGAATACAGAATAGAGACAGCTGCTACCTGTATACACAATAGAGATGGCTGCGGACCGTATACACAATGGAGACTGCTGCTGGCTATACATACAATAGAGAATACACAATAGAGACTACTGCTGGCCGTACGCAATAGAGATGGCTGCCAGCCATATAGACAACATCCCAACAGCTTCCCTCCATTCTGACAGCCTCCCTCCATCCTGATAGTCTCCTTCCTTCCTTCCTCCATCCCGACAGCCTCACTTCATCCTTCCTCCATCCCGACAGCCTAACTTCATCGCGATAGCCTCCCTCCATCCCAACAATGTCCCTCCATCCTGACCGCCTCCCTCCATACTTCCTCCATCCCAACAGCGTTCCTCCATCCCGACAGCCTCCCTCCATCCCGGCAGCCTCCCTCCATCCTGACGGCCTCCCTCCTTCTTTCCTCCATCCTGACAGCCTCCTTCCATCCTTCCTCCATCCCGACAACCTCCCTCCATACTTCCTCCATCGCAACAGCGGTCCTCCATCCTGACAGCCTCCCTCTATCCCAATAGCGTATTCCATCCTGACAGCCTCTCTCCATCCTTCCTCCATACCAACAGCCTCCCTCCATCCTGACTGCATCCCTCCATCTTGACTCCATACCAACAGCCTCCCTCCATCCTGACTGCATCCCTCGATCCTGACTCCATACCAACAGCCTCCCTCCATCCTGACTGCATCCCTCCATCCTGACAGCCTCCCTGTCTCCCCACAGCCTCCCTGTCTCCCCACAATCTCCCTGTCTCCCCACAGTCTCCCTGTCTCCCCCACAGCCTCCCTGTCTCCCCCACAGCCTCCCTGTCTCCCCCACAGTCTCCCTGTCTCCCCACAGTCTCCCTGTCTCCCCCTCAGCCTACCTGTCTCCCCCACAGCCTCCCTGTCTCCCCCACAGCCTCCAGCATAACTTACCATTGGGGGAGCTGTGGATGCGGAGCAGGGGTGCCGGAGCCCGGAGGGCACATCTGCAGGACGCTGCCTGCGAGGAGTAGCTGCGGGCCTGCGGCAGCTAGCGGTGGGCGCCGCCATGTTCTTTGTGGCCGGCGCCCACTAACAGTACAGCCGGTCGGTGGAAGCTGAGACTTCAACAAAATGGCCGCGGCTAATTGGAGACCGCGGCCATTGTGTAGAGGTCTCAACCTCTATTGACCGGCTGTACAGTTAGTGGGCGCCAGCCACAAAGAACATGGCGGCGCCCACCGCTCCCTGCCGCAGCTTCTCCCCGCAACTCCAGGGCCGGGCGGCGGTGACCGGACTCCGGTCAGGCGGGAATGCACCCTGCACAAGATGGCGCCCTAGGTGATCGCCTAGTTTCGCCTAGCTGTCGTCCCGGCCCTGGTGCCACCCACTGGATCAGTGCTGCTCTACGCTCCACCCACACTACTCTTAACCCCTGCTACCCATTGCCTAACCTAGAGTCTTAGGCATAGGGTCAGTGTTTGTACCTGTGTGGGTGTTTTTCAGTCCACTGTCTCTACCTTACCTGGCTGCAGTTCACCCTGTGGCCGCCCTGGTCGCAGGGGCGCCACACACTCACTGTTGGCAGCGGATCATTCAGGATACACTGAAAGCGTGTGGACAACAGAACTTAGCTTGAATTAGCAACAAACAGGTACAGATATGAAGGGCTTTTTGGAAACAGGAATATACATCTTAAATGTCCCTTTGCAGCATCAGCAAGCTGCTGTGCTTCTCTTCACATGCACAGACACAGGAAAACAGTCACTTGGTATTTCATGTTTGTGAGCCGCTGGGAGTGTTCCTTTTTTTTTTTAAACTAACTTTAAACTAACTTTACTGACAATGCACAAATCTAGCAATACAATACTTACACATACAGGATCAGAGTTGTTGCACTTAACATATTCCAACACTCACTCATTACTGATTAGTACTGAGCGCCAGTCCCAGATCAAGTCCCGATGCTTGATCGCGTATCGAGCAGTGACGAGCACACTCACTCATTACTGATTGGTACTGAGTGCAAGTCCTAGATCAATACTTAGTGCGTTTTAGATCATAAAACTTGGCAGTGGGCATTCAATCCCTTCCTAAAAGCGATGCATATTCCTTGCACTAGCTGCCTTTTATCCCCCTACAAATGTCTATCTGCATTGCTCAACACAAATTAATAGTACTATGTTGCTGGCTGGCCACTGTTCAGACTGAGTTTAGTGTTGCCAACGTGACTTTTTATTTTTTCTAGATAGTTTACAAAAAAATTATGGACAGACAATATTTTTCACAGACACAGTGGATAGCCATAATAAATCATTATGATTAAAAGTGATCCATATCTATAGCTCATAATTCTGATATGAAGACATCAGCTGCAGTCACTGTAAAACTATGATAATTACAGTCAAAATAATCTGTACAAGTTTCTTCAGCTTTAAAAAATTAAGGACATGTTACATTTTGTTACATACATGGCAAAAAAAGTACCTTATTTTTTGGACAGCCCTGGAATTTCTGGGTGGTTGGCGACCTAGACAGAGTACCTGCTCCTTTTTTTTTACAACATTTTTTAGCATGAATACAATGACACCAAACATATAACTTTTATTGTATTCTAGTGGTTACATTTCTTTAGCACTTTCTAAAAACAGAATTTTGGGTTGGGTCCCCATTTTATGAGACCTTTAACTTTTGTACATTTTTTATTTTTTTTCCTGCTTGACCACATTTTTGTGTATGGGCTAATATAGCTTCATAAATCTAATTTCCCATTATTACCATGAAGGACACAGAGTACTATTACCATATAGGGGCAAAAAATAATACGTACTAGTGGGTTTGCTGCACTACTCACAGAAGAAGTCTCCAATCTCCCCTTCATCTCTAAACTCTTGGAGCGCCTGGTCTACTCCCGCCTCACCCGTTACCTCTCAAATCATTCTCGTCTAGATCCATTACAGCCTGGTTTCCACTCCCTACACTCTACAGAAACTGCCCTCATCAAAGTGACCAATGACCTTTTGACGGCTAAACATAACGGTGACCACTCTCTGCTTATTCTTCTTGATCTTTCTGCAGCCTTTGACACTGTTGACCACTTTCTCCTACTCTCTGTGCTGCACTCCATCGGCATAAAAGACACCGCTCTCTCCTGGTTCTCTTCCTATCTTTCTGACTGCTCTTTCAGTGTATCATTTGCTGGCTCCACTTTCTCTCCTCTTCCTCTCACTATTGGGGTCCCTCAGGATTCAGTCCTTGGCCCTCTTCTCTTCTCTCTCTACACGGACCCAATTGGACAGACAATCAGCAAATTTGGCTTCCAGTACCATCTTTATGATGATGACACACAACTATACACTTCATCCCCTGACCTTACCCCTGCTGTATTACAGAATGACAATGACTGTCTAACCACAGTTTCCAACATCATGTCTGCTCTCCATCTGAAACTCAACCTTTCCAAAACTAAACTTCTTCTGCTCCTGCCCTCCACTATCTTCCCAAAATCTGGCATCTCCCTCTCAGCATGTGGCACCACGATAATGCCTAGTTAACAGGCTCGCTGTCTGGGTGTTATGTTTGACAATGATCTTTCCTTCACCTTCCATATTCAATCTCCCGCCCGCTCTTGTCACCTGCACCTCACCATGGAAACAACTAAAACCCTCAATGTGACCCTGATCCATTCCTACCTTGATTATTGTAATTCTTTATTAATTGGCCTCCCCCTTAGTAGGCTTTGCCATCTCCAGTCCATACTTAATGCAGCAGCCAGGGTCATCTGTCTGGCTGACCATTACTTGGCTACTTTCACTCTGTACCAGTCATTGCACTGGCTGCCAATACACTAGGATCCAATTCAAATTGCTTGTTCTCACCCACATAGCTCTTCACAGTGTGGCACCTCCCTACCTCTCCACCCTCATCTCTATTACCCCACCCTTCCTCTTCGCTCTGTAAACAACTTGGGACTAACACCTGCATTATTCCGAACCTCCCAATCCAGGCTCCAAGACTTTTCCTGAGCTGCACCAATCTTCTGGAATGCTCTACCCCAAGAAATTAGGACTATCCACAACTTACACATATTTAGGGGCTCCCTAAAACACATATTTTTAGGGCGGCCTATCATTCTCACTAATCAGTCATTTAGACAGGGTATTCACTATTCCTCTGAACATAAGTCTGTCAAACTCCACCAGACCCAAAAGCTCTTCACAGATTGGCTGTGAACACTTATGCGCTCTTATCTACTCCCCATCCCTCAATTTGGCTGGACAACACTGTAAAAAAGCACTTGTACTTTGTCTTACCCCCCACGTCTTTGTTAGATTGTAAAGCTCTTACAAGCAGGTTGTCATTATTTTTGCTTTAATATTGTTATTTTTTCATAATTGTTTCTTATGACTTTTGGTATATGACCTGTAATTTGTAGAGCACTGCGTAATATGTTGGCGCTATATAAATAAAGATTATTATTATAAGGCACACCCAGAAAATAAGGCATACCAAGTTTTGAAGAATAAAAAAAATCCAAAAAAGACATGCAGATGCGACACATCCTGCCTTTTTCCGCGGCCTGCCGCTGCTGTACGGTGTTCCAGGTGCCACTCTATTTCCCTGCTGCCGTACCCATATGTTAAGCCATAGGCCAATAAAAGGCCAGCAGTCATGGACCAATCAGAGATGCATAACGTCACATGCGGGGAAATTTATTGGCCAGCCACTGCTGGTCTTTGACTGGCCCGCGGTGCTGCCTTTGATTGGCTTCCCTACATTACGTAGCGAAGTCTAAGCGCTACCCCAGAATACCATACAGCGCAGACCGGGGAGTATATGCATGTGTATATGTGTGTGTTTAAAGTAGAAAAAAAAATATGGCACTCTAAATGAAAGATGAATGAAATACAAAAAATTATTTTTTGGGCCCTTTTTCTTGTGCCTTGACGTTTCAACCCCTTTAAAGGGTTTTTTTGGGGGGGCCCTTTGAGACTTTAGTCATAATAGAAATGAATCAAAAAAACAAAATAATCAGTGATTATTTTTTCCCAAAAAGTGATCAAAAAGTATACAGCAAGAATTAAAGAAAAACAACAAGAGGAGCAAAAAAACAGCAATCCCATAAGGGGTTTTTTATCAATATATAGAGATGCAATGCTTTTTATACATCTAATAATTAGTTTATGTTTAAGAAGAGCATAGT
>JARQOC010000004.1:94781691-94796833 GCA_033576535.1 Allobates femoralis | reverse complement strand
ATAATATGATGTGTTTACATATATTATTTACAGACAAGTCATTGGTTAAAATCCATTGACGTTTTTTAAAATTGAATTTTGAACGAATAATAAATTAATCTAGCCATGATTTCTTATTTTTTAATGGAAAAAACCCAAACAAAAATACAATAGATGAGATTTGAAATATGACAACATAATGCAGCACAGAACTATAGAGAGATCCAACTATGTCCTTGGGGTGAATTCATCTAATTTATCATCTGGCATTCTTATGGAAAAAGTAAAAAGTTAACGGAATAATGGAAGCATGAACACTAAAAAGTATTGAGTATAATATAAATTATAGAATATTGACTAGATCAATTCCCTCAGTTCAAAGACAGTTCATCCCAGCTAAGTCTCCTTGCTTCATTAATACTGAAGTGGAATTTCCATGATAATTTGAGAAGCCCTGCTTCTTATCTGCAGGATTGAGCAGCAAAATAATAGGAGTTTTTGTTTGGCAAAATTAATGTAATTTACTAGTGTTTTAATTTAAAGAGAACCTGTCAGGTCCCCTGTGCACCATGAGCAATTCTGCGTGAATATCCCAAATCCCTGCCTGATAGTCTCAGAATTTAGCAGCATACATAAACCAATGTTTAGAAAAAGTATTTCTAAAGATCATTTATAATATGCTAATATGGCAGAAACTAGTGGAGAGGGCCTTAGTTCTCCAGACTAGCCAGCCCACATAGCATGTTATTCCACCCCTGTGGGCATGATAACATACTATGCATAGTAACACTAAAAATCAAATTAATTCCATTTCACTTTACAACAATATACCTCAAAACCATCTGTGATGCCTCACACTGGGACACACAGATGATACATGAAACTGCAACAATTTCTCATACAAAATCCATTTTATTTAATAAATATATATATAAAATTACAATTTATTCAGGTACCAATTATTCTATAACAATGGTTATTCCATAAAAGAATTATGTGGGTACACTCCACCATTACATTTAACAGGTGACGACCATCCCTAAATCCCCACTTCCAGATCCCTCTTTTAAGTTGACCCCTTGGGTCATGGAGCCGGGTCTCATCCCTGTGACTCCCTGGAAGCATCAAAGCCCGGTTCCGAGTACCCCACGGCCCTGGGGTGCATCATAAGGCATAGCTGAAACACGTCATTTTTTTAATGGTGTTATATTACACTCTTTTCTTAGTCTTTGCGTTTTTTATTGGAGAAATCAATATGAAGTTTTAATACATTTAAACTTCAGAACGGTCTTTTTCCATTGCTGGACTTTTTCTTCCTTCAGAGGCAATGGAGGGGTCGGAATAGAGTTAAAGACCCTTCCACCAGTCCTGCCCTAAAGGCCCACCCCAATGCATGGGGAAACTAATAGAAGAAAACTTCAAATGCAGTTTAAAGAAAATATATAAAACAGATTTCTTCACCTCAGGCATCATTTTAACCAGTATAACAGTAACAATATGGCCCCGTCTGTACTTTGCTTAGTAAAATGCTGCTGCCATGGGTACAATTGCAAGGTTCTAGTCAAAACAAGAACCTTTGCAAATGTATCCTTTATTAAAAATCCTGTCCTCTCGAAGTAACGAGAAATTCTATTTTAGAATTTACTGCTGGTTAACTGAGCACTATGGCAATCTGTCAGCAGTGGCCAGTCTGTTAGACAAAGAGCCCAGCACCTGCATGCTCTTTCCTATGGAGCTTGCAATCTCTGTTCTGAAGATGATTGTATGCTCATCCATTCCTGGGAGGCAAAGTTATCTCTGCTTGCAGTATAACATACAGTTCGATCCAGCAGTGCAACCATAACACTGATCCAAACTGTGAATCTTAATACCTTTATTACTGTATTATAGTAGTATTATAGTGGGTAACATTTTACCTAATCTATTCCTCATGCTTCAGGAAAAAAATATTCAAGGATAATGTGACCTGTGAAATGAATTATTTTTCACTATGTCATTTTTGTTGTAGATGTTTGTTGGAATATATTTAGTGCAATAACTCCATTCCTGTATATTTTGTGTTCTATTGCTAAGTTTGTGTAATGTCTATAAAGTAAGATAAAAAAAAACACTCCCAGAGGCTCACACACAGGAAAGATCATGTGACTGTACCCAGTTTCCTGTGTCTGTGCATGAGAGGAGAAGCAGCCTGCTGATGCAGCACAGAGACACTTAAGGTATGCATATTCCTGAGTAATACAGCAACAGAAGCCCAAAGCAAAAGCAGCACAAAGGAACAGAAGAGATGTCCATAAGCAGGCATTACTGCAAGTTGTCAGTGCAAAGTCTCACCAATCAGAATTATCATCCTTGAAATTCAAGGTGAAGATGCTGCTCATAAGAGAAGGTATGTGGAAATATACGCAGGAACAAGTGCCTCATCCATTACCAGATGATTGGCTACAGATAGATCAGAAAGCACAAAGCACTATCTACCTCAGTGTAGATGATGATCTGATTGTGCACGTAAGCAAGTGTGTAACTGCAAAAGAGATATGGGATGAATTACAGAAAGTGCATGAAAGATCAAATCTCAGCAATAAGCTTTATCGCCTGAGAAACCTGTACCAGTCTAAGCTAAGTGATGGCCAGAATATGCAGGACTATATAAGAAACAATCTAGAGATTGTGGAGCGTCTAAGGCATATTGGAAAAGAAATCAAAGACTTTCATGTTGCTGCACTACTATTAATGGTCTTCCAGAAAGTTATGACACTTGACACTGCACTAGATGTACGGCCAGATGATGAGCTCACACTAGAATATGTCAAAGGCAAGCTTGTAGATTAATTCAAGCAAAAAACGCATAATGTAAGCATCAGTACTGAATCCAGAGCAGAAACAGCATTAAAGACAGGACTTTCCTAAAAATAAGAGCAATCTAAGGGAAACTCATGAATGTTTTGTCTGTAAAAAGCCCGGCCACCTTAAAGCAGACTGCAGAATTTGGAAAGCAAGAATGGGTCAGCATAAAAAGCAGAACAGTGATCAAAAGGTGAAAACAGCTGTAAAGGAAGATTCTGCATGTGTCGAAGCTGCATTTAATACCAGTGTAGGCTCATCTGCAAAGCATATATGGTGTATACACTCTGGTGCTAGCAGCCATATAACAAATAACAAGGATTTCTTCACTGACCTTAATGAAGCAAGCCAGGAAAGGTCATCTTAGCTAATGGTCACTATATGACTTCAGAAGGAGTAGGACATGGCTACCTCCCCTGTCCAGTTTCCTCAGCACAAAGCTGAAAGATCCTAGTAAAGGATGTTCTCTATGTTCCCAGTCTTGAAAGCAATCTTCTGTCAGTAAAGAAGCTTATGTGGCGCCCCTCTGGTGGGACGCCACAGGGAGGTACTGCATCCCAAACAGAAGTTGTAGTGCCTCCACAGTCACAGGTAGAGGGGGAAGCTACAGAGTCTGTATCCAAAACCACAAAATCCCAGTCACAACCACCCTAGCACCAGGGACTGTATATTCAGTAGGTCCCAGGGGGGTGGAGCTTAGCAGAGCGGGAGACGTGACGAAGGTGACAGTTGAGAGCAGTAAGTCAAATGGTGTGAAGAGAGCAGAACGGACGGACGCAGATAAACCTGCAGCTCTGACAGGAGGGTATCTCAAAATGAAAGAGATAACCCAGACAAGAAAGGGGCACTCCTGGAGCCGTCTGGAGTGCTCAGATCATCCCGGCACTCTGGAACCGAGGCAGTTTGTTAAGATGTATCCCAAACTGCTGATCGGCAGGCTGTGGGCCTTACCAAGAAGGTTTCACAGCACTCATCAAAGTAGTCCAACCTCTGTCCCAAAGCTGGGTTCAAGATGCTGACAAGTAAGAGTGACATTAAGCAACAGACCTGGGGACCAGAAACCAGACTCTAGAGTGGGAGTGTAGAGAGTCAACAGAGCCATAAAGAATTGGACCAAGAAAATCATTTGAGAGGCACATCTGACAGACTCTGTGGCAAACCCCAAAGCCTGTGGCAACAAATTCCCTGGCAAACTATACTGTACCGTGTACCTATTGATCCATCTGGTACCAGTAAAGAACTGTTTGAGCTTTTCTGGTCCCTGCATCATTTATTTATAGTCTGAAGGGCCTCTACAGCACCACAGAGCCAAGGACTACGACTCCCCTCATCCACCCCGCTGCCCGGAGGTAAAGCTCCACCTGTGGGGAGCTGTACTACCCAAAGCTGTCACCATCACCTCAGCAGCTGGCTGCAGCGCTGGCAACTACATTACCGGGTACCACAGGTGGCGTCACGTATAATAATCCCCCATCCCAAAAACTTTCCCCCTCAGCCATTGAGTGTCCAGGGCAGGGGACCGGGACCCGACCAGCCGTGATCCCCACTGAAGTAGCAACCTGTCCCGGTATCTGAGTACTCCCTACCCTGTCGACCGACTCACTTAAGGGAATTTCACTTTTAAAGGCAACAGCTGCATTATATCAAAGAAGGGTCACACTCTTGAAGAAGGAAAAATCCAAAATGAACTTTTTCAGCTAAAATGCAAAGAAAAAGTATACAGTGCTAGACAAAATCTGCATAAGAACTGTTTCCATGTATGGCACAGACATCTTGGGCCAAGAAGCAGTAAGGAAGCTAGGTTAACTTGCAAATGGTGTTGAAATCAAGCAATGTAGTCAAATGATGAAGTGCACTAGCTGTCATAAAGGGAAAATGTCCAGAAAATCCTTTCCTAAAGTAAGCACCACTAGATCTGCACAGCCACTGGATTTGATACACACAGATGTTTGCGGTCCAATGAGTGTTCAAACTCCAAGCAAGAAGAGATATTTCCTCACATTTTTTGATGACTACTCCAGATATACAGTCACCTACCTGCTTCACAGTAAGGATGAAGTTCCACAGAATCTTGAATAATATCTTGCCGTAGTGTTTAACAAATTTGGAAAAATGCCAAAGGCCCTGCATGCAGATAATGGGACTGAGTATACAAGTGGTAAGGTGCAAACCATTTTTAAAAAGAATGGAATCGTGTTCCAAACTATTATTCCATACAACCCAGAACAGAATGGCATTGCAGAGAGAAAGAACCGCACTCTCTGTGAAAGTGGAAGAAGTATGTTGTTTGATGCCAATCTACCTACAATGTATTGGGGAGAAGCCATCATGACAGCTTGCTATAGTCAAAACAGACTGCCAGGTAAGGCCACAAATAAAACTCCATATGAGCTATGGAACTGTGAGAAGCCTAACCTAAAGCACCTCAGCATATTTGGAAGCAAAACATTTGTGTATGTTCCCAAAGAAAAAGTTCCAAGTGGGAATCACATGCAAAGCAAAGAGTCCTGGTGGTCTACAGCGAAACTCAAAAGGGATACAGAATTCTGCATCCAGAGAGCAATACAGTAACAAATCAGCAGAGGCATAGTGATTGATGAGAACTCTGTTTTGCTGAAATTCCATGAAGTTACTCCAGTCATTCAAGCCAAGAAACAAGAACAAGAATCACAATCACCAAACCCTGACACTGAAAAAGAAGCCACTGAAGTCTGGATAAGCTCTGAAGCCAGCAAGGAAGAAATAGAAGAACCAAGTCAACCTCCAGTCAGGAGATCAGAAAGACCAAACAAAGGTATCCCAGCTAGACGCCTTTCTTACAGTGCATGAGAAAGTATTTGGTTCCCTTGAACTTTTCAACCTTTTGCCACATTTCAGGCTTCAAACATAAGGATATAAATTCTATGTTTTTTTTTGGAGAATTAAGAAGTGGGACACAATCGTGAAGTGGAACAATTTTTCTTTTTATATTTTAAACTTTTTTAACAAAAGCTGAAAAGTGGGGCGTGCAATATTATTCGGCTCCTTGACTTTCAGTGCAGCAAACTCACTCCAGAAGTTCAGTGAGGATCTCTGAATAATCCAATGTTGTCCTAAATGACTGGTAATGATAAATAGAATCCACCTGTGTGTAATCAAGTGTCCGTATAAATGCACCTGCTCTATGATAGTCTCAAGGTTCTGTTTCAAGTGCAGAGAGCATCATGAAGACCAAGGAACACACCAGGAAGGACCGAGATACTGTTGAGGCAAAGTTTAAAGTCGGATTTGGATGCAAAGAGATTTCCCAAGTTTTAAACATCTCAAGGAGCACTGTGCAAGTGATCATATTGAAATGGAAGGAGTATCAAACCACTGCTAATCTACCAAGACCCGGCCGTCCCTCTAAAGTTTCATCTCGAACAAGGAGAAGACTGATCAGAAATGCAGCCAAAAGGCCCATGATCACTCTGAATGAACTGCAGAGATCTACAGCTGAGGTGGGGGAGTCTGTCCATAGGACAACAATCAGTTGTACACTGCACAAATCTGGCCTTTATAGAAGAGTGGCAAGAAGAAAGCCATTTCTCAAAGATATCCATAAAAAGTCTCTTTTGAAGTTTGCCACAAGCCACCTGGGAGACACCAAACATGTGAAATAAGGTGCTCTGGTCAGATGAAACCAAAATCGAACTTTTTGGCCAAAATGATATGTTTGGCGTAAAAGCAACACAGCTCATCGCCCTCAAAACTCCATCCCCACTGTAAAACATGGTGGTGGCAGCATCATGGTTTGGGCCGCTTCTTTTCAGCAGGGACAGGGAAAATGTTTAAAATTGATGGGAAGATGGACGGAGCCAAATAAAGGACCATTCTGGAAGAAAACCTGTTGGAGTCTGCAAAAGACCTGAGACTGGGACGGAGGTTTATTTTCCAACAAGACAATGATCCCAAACATAAAGCAAAATCTAAAATGGAATGGTTCAAAAATAAACGCATCCAGGTGTTAGAATGGCCAAGTCACAGTCCAGACCTGAATCCAATCGAGAATCTGTGGAGAGCTGAAAACTGCTGTTCACAAACGCTCTCCATCCAACATCACTGAGCTCCAGCTGTTTTGCACGGAAGAATGGGCAAGAATTTCAGTCTCTCGATGTGCAAAACTGATAGAGATATACCCCAAGTGACCTGCAGCTGTAATCACAGCAAAAGGTGGCGCTACATAGTATTAACTCAAGGGGGCCGAATAATATAGCACGCCCCACTTTTCAGTTTTTTATAATACTTTCACAAGGCAATGTATATGGTCAAAAGACTTCCTGAACCACAGCCACAGTCATGGCAAGAGATGCAAAAACTGCCTGTCCACGAGAAGCAGAAGTGGATAAATGCTGCTAATGAAGAGTTGGAGTCCCTTCTCCAACTCCAGACATGGGAGCTTACGGAACTACCCCAAGGAAAAAGCTATCGGATGGAAGTGGGTCTTCAAAAACAAATATGACTCAGAAGGTGAAGTTCACCGGTTTAAGGCAAAAGGGTAAACATATGGTGAAGATTATGATACTACTACTATGCTACTACGATATTTTCTCCAGTTGCGAAGCTAACCACATTTAGAACTTTAATGTCCGTAGCTGCAGTTCAACAGATGACAATGAGACACTTTGCCATCAAAACAGACTTCCTACATGGTGATATTGAATACATGAAAAAGAAGAAAACGATATCTCAGTCCAAAATTTGTGCAAAAATATTTATTTATTAAAAGGCACATATGACACACTTTCAGGATTTCTACACATAAGGTATTTCTATTCGTGCAATATGAGTTATCTGCCTTGATTAGATTTGCAGTGTGATTAAGTGGGTCTGTGTGCTATTACCGTATATACTCGCATATAAGCCGAGTTTTTCAGCCCAAAAATTGGGCTGAAAAGTTACCCCCTTGGCTTATACGCGAGTCAGTGACGGCAGCAGCCCCAGCACTACAGCAGCCCCGGCACCCCGGCAGTCCCAGCAGCCCCAGTAATCCAGGGCCCCCCCAGCCTTGCTCCGGTCACCTGTAAAGTAAAATATACTTATCACTGTCCCGCTGCCGTCCGCGCCCGCCCGCTGCTGAGACCGCAATCCTCCATCTTCATGCGTCTTCATCCGGTTTCCTGTGTTCGTTGCAGGCAATGACGTCATTGCCGGCGCCGAACACAGGAAGTCGGAAGAAGACGCATGAAGATGGAGGATCGCGGTGTCAGCAGCTGGCGGGCGCGGACGGCAGCGGGACAGTGATAAGTATATTTTACTTTACAGGTGACCGGAGCAAGGCTGGGGGGGGCCTGGATTACTGGGGTTGCTGTATACTACCGCTGGGGCTCCCGGGGCTGCTGTATACTACCGCTGGGGCTGCCGGGGCTGCTGTATACTACCACTGGGGCTGCTGGGGCTCCTATATACTACCACTGGGGCTGCTGGGGCTCCTATATACTACCACTGGGGCTGCTGTATACTACCACTGGGGCTGCTGGGGCTCCTGTATACTACCACTGGGGCTGCTGGGGCTCCTATATACTACCACTGGGGCTGCTGGGGCTGCTGTATACTACCACTGGGGCTGCTGGGGCTCCTGTATACTACCACTGGGGCTGCTGGGGCTCCTATATACTACCACTGGGGCTGCTGGGGATGCTATATACTACCACTGGGGCTGCTGGGGATGCTATATACTACCACTGGGGCTGCTGTATACTACCACTGGGGCTGCTGGGAATGCTATATACTACCACTGGGGCTGCTGGGGATGCTATATACTACCACTGGGGCTGCTGTATACTACCACTGGGGCTGCTATATACTACCACTGGGGCTGCTGGGGATGCTATATACTACCACTGGGGCTGCTGGGGATGCTATATACTACCACTGGGGCTGCTGTATACTACCACTGGGGCTGCTGTATACTACCACTGGGGAGGCCTGTATACCACTGGGGGGGGGCCTGTATACCAGACTGCTGGGGGCTGTATACCTGTGCTGGGGTCCACCCTCGGCTTATACACGAGTCAATAGGTTTTTCCAGATTTTTGGGGCAAAAGTAGGGGGGTCGGCTTATACACGGGTCGGCTTATACACGAGTATATACGGTATATATTTTTTAGCACTCCAGTGCTATATCTTTGAGGTGACACCACATAAAGCTCTCTGCATGTAAATATCCCTTGCATTGAGCTTGGGACTGTGTGTTGCTATATTTCTAGCACGGCAGTGTTATACCCCTTGATGTGACACCGTACAATCTTGTTATATGTGAAGCTCTATTTTCATATCATTACTCTATTTGACCTGTTTCACTTGCTGGAGGTGTCTAGCACTTTGAGGGGTGTTTGTGTAATGGAATAATAATATTTCAACTTTATTAAAGCCCACAACTCTCATTGCAACTTGATATTGACAAGCATATTTAAATCCTTTTTGGATTATTGTAACAGATTGTATACACTGTATTTCCTGTAAAAAAGTGTGTCTATACATATCATGTGGTTTTTATGCTATATGCTCCCCATTTTTTATCCTTGATAAGCACTTCTTTAATAGATAAATATTTTGGCACATATTTTGGACTGAGATATCGCTTTCTTCTTTTTCAAGTATTACGTATGGTTCATGCGATGGGTCCATAAAACACTGAATCCAAATGATCCCACAAGAAACATCCTTGTTTCACTATGTTGGTGAACATGAAGTGGGTACTGTTACTGTGGATTTTATTAATGGTGATATTGAAGAAGAGTTGTACATGAGCCAACCCAAGGGATATAATAAAAAGGGTGAAGAGCACCTTGTTTGTAGAATGCAAAAATCTCTCTATGGACTTAAGCAGTGGGCAAGAGCATGGAACTCACAAATGAACAAAGTCTTGATGGATGAAGGATTTAAAAGGTCTCAAGCTGATCCATGTTTGTATACGAAAATTGTAGCAAAGGAGTGGCTGTATGTTCTCCTATATGTAGACGATGTAATCCTGTCTCACCGAGATGAAAAGGAAATTACACAGCTAGGTGAAATTCTCAACCAGCACTTTGAGACTAAGGACCTTGAAAGTGTGACATATTATTTGGGAATCCAAATCCAGAGAGAGGAAGATGGGAGTTTTCTTCTCAAAGTTCTAAAATTTCCGCAATCCTGAACCAGTTTGGAATGTCAGAAGCCAAAGGTGCGTCAACACCAATGGATCCATCCTACTTAAAGATGGAAGGAGAAGAAGATCTGCTACCGACCAATGAGAGTTACAGACAAGCAGTGGGGGTGCTTCTGTGCATAACAACCACAACTCGCCCAGATATTACAACCGCAATTAGAATTCTCTGCTGACGTGTAAGCAAGCCAAGCCAAAGAGACTGGAATGCAATTAAGAGAACTCTACAATATCTTAAGGAAACTCAAAGGCTAAATCTTAAGATATCTGCATAAGGAGAGCTCACTCTCAGAGGTTATGTGGATGCAGATTGGGCTGGAGATACAAGTGAGAGGAAATCTAACAAGTGGTTCAAATTAGGAGAAAATTAAATTTCTTGGTCCAGCAGAAAACAAGTGTCGGTCTCATTGTTATCTACAGAAGCAGAATATGTGTCAGCTGCTTATGCAAGTCAATGAGTTATTTGGTTGAAACAAGTTTTGGAAGATTTCGGCAAGCCACTAGCTCAGCCAACAGTTATCTATGAGGACAACCAAGGATGTATTAAACTTGCCAGCAGTGAGAAGTTCAAGCAAGGACTAAGCAAATTGACTTTAAACATCACCAATTACGTGACTTGGTGTAACGTGGTGTACTAGAGTTTGTGCATTGCGAGTCTAACAATATGTTAGCTGATGGTATGACAAAACCATTGCCAAGAGCCAAGTTTGAAGACTTCAGAACCGCAGTGGGACTAACAGGATAAGTAGTTGTTGAGTGGAGGTGTTGGAATATGTTTAGTGCAACAACTCTATTCCTGTATATGTAAGTGTTGTATTGCTAGGTTTGTGTATTGTCTATAAAATTAGATAAAAAAGAAAACACTCCCAGAGGCTCACACACAGGAAAGACCATGTGACTGTACCCAGTTTCCTGTGTCTGTGCATGAGAGAAGCAGCCTGTTGATGCTGCAAAGATATACTTAAGATTTGTATAGTCCTAATTCCACAAAGCCTATCATATCTGTACCTGTTTATTGCTAATTAAAGCTCCGTTCTATTGTCAACACGCTTTGGGAGTATCCTGAATGATCTGTTGCCAACAATGTTGATTCTGATTTTCCTCTTGCAAGTATGACTCTGGCTCAATGTATATTTCTGGGCAATGCTTGGTTCTTCTCGGTCTTATAACGCCACTCCTCCATTCATGATTGACATGGATAACATCTTCTACTTAATCCAGAAAGACAACAAATCCTCATGCCTGCTCATTTCATGCTTTATTCTAATGAGTGATGAGCTGTCCAATGCACCTTCCTGGACTAAACTTGGTGCTCCTTTATTGCCCCCTAACGCTGACCTTCAACCTATGATTGACATTTATGATGTCTTTTACTTAATCCACATAGCCAGAGAAGCCTCACATCTGCTCATCATGTCCTATACATTAATAAACTAGATGTGGGCCCGATGCTATCGCATCGGGAGAGTAGTGACATGATGATTGGGGCAGGGTGTGTGGCACTGGCAGCGGCAGCCGTCTGTCCCTCCTGTGCAGTCTCTATTCAAAAAGTGACGACCGCATATGAATGTGTTAGTGTGCATGTGTCTGTATGTGCATATGTATGTGCATGTCTGCATGTATGCACATATGTGCATGTATGGGCATGTGTGTATGTATGTGAAAGTGTATGTATGTGTACATGTATGTGTGTGTATTGGCATGTGTGCATATGTATGTACATGTATGTGCATGTATGTGTGTATCATGGGTGTGTGTGCATGTGTGTATGTATGTGTGCATGCATGTATGTGTGGATGCATATGTATGTGCATGTCTTTCTGCCACCTCCACTGCTGTCTCTCTGTCCTCTTACTGCACCTTCTCTCTGCCCACCTATTGTGCAGTCTCTCTGCCCTCCTACTGTGCAGTCTCTCTGCCCTCCTTCTGTGCCATGTCTCTGGTCTCCTAATGTGCTGTCTCTCTACCCCCTACTGTGTCACCTCTTTGGCTCCCTGTACCTTCTCTCTGCCCCCTTCCTGTGCCATCTCTCTGGCCCCCACTGTGCTGTGTCTCTGTTCCACCCTGTGTCATCTCTCTGGCCCCCACTGTGCTGTCTCTGCCCTCCTCCTGTGCTGTCTCTGCCCCCTCTCCTGTGCTAACTCTGCCCCTATTTTGTGCTGTCTCTGCCCCTCTCATGTGCTGTCTCTGCCCCCCTTCTGTGCTGTCTCTGCCCGCTCTCCTGTGCTGTCTCTGTGCCCTCTCCTGTGCTGTCTCTGCCCCATCTCCTGTGCTGTCTCTCCCCCTCTCCTGTGCTGTCTCTGCCCCATCTCCTGTGCTGTCTCTGCCCCCTGTCCTGTGCTGTCTCTGCCCCCTCCTGTGCTGTCACTGCCCCCTCCTGTTTTGTCTATGCCCGCTCTCCTGTGCAGTCTCTGCCTCCTCTCCTGTGCTGTCTCTGCCTCCTCTCCTGTGCTGTCTCTACCCACTCTCCTGTGCTTTCTCTGCCTCCTCTCCTGTGCTGTCTCTGTCCTCCTCATGAGCTGTTTCTCTGGCCTACTCTGGGAGACAGCACAAGGGTTGTAGTACCTGGACTGCAGTCTGTATATTGGATTGCAGGACCTGTGATGATGTCATAGTCCTGTGATCAGTCACATGCACCCAATCACATGACTGTGACATCATCACAGGTCCTCTATGCCAAAAGAAGCACAAAGATGAGATGGAGGCATGTGGGGGTGGCGGTGGTTTGTGCAGCGGGGGGTGAGGAGTGTCAGGCAAGGGCGGCAGAAGTGGCAGGGGGTGTGGGTCGATGGGGGATGTGTGGAGGCGGAGGGATGTCAGTGTCAGGCAGCGGGAGTGCGGCAATCTCCATATTGCGATATCTACCACTTAGGTTTCGCAATATGGCAGTCGGCGTACTTCCGACGCATTGCATTCTGGGATTCCAGGATGTCCAGACGGAAGTGGATGACTGACAATTTAAGGTAAGTATATATTAGATGCTGAATGTTGAAATGGCCAATTCGGAACTGTGCCGTGACCCTTCACACTATGATAAACATGGATAACATATTCTACTTCATCCACAAAGCAAGAAAAGCCTAACACCTGTTCATCTCATGCTGTAATCAGAGTTCTGAGCAGTCCAGTGGGCAGCTCTGGACCAAGCTTGATGGTATTTACTTGCCTTCTAATAATGTTCCTATGATTGACATATGTGACATCTTCTATTTCATCCACAAAACCAGCATAGCTTCATGCCTGTGCAGGGTCTCTGCCCATGTGAGGCTGTGTAATTAATGTCATGCATGTCAATCATGGTTGGAGGGTCGGTTTTATAGGAAACATAGTGGTTGCCAAGCGTGATTTGTAGATGGCCACTGGATCTCTCAGGGGTGATTAGAGTGCAGTACGGAAAGAGCAAGTACACAACCAGAGTAATGTAATATAGGCTGGTTGACAACAATA
Source organism: Allobates femoralis (assembly GCA_033576535.1). Classification (NCBI taxonomy): domain Eukaryota; kingdom Metazoa; phylum Chordata; class Amphibia; order Anura; family Aromobatidae; genus Allobates; species Allobates femoralis. The sequence continues at coordinate 94,783,401 of JARQOC010000004.1, read as the reverse complement.
TAAAAAGAAGAAAAAAAATCTGTTCTATGTTATATCCCTGCAGCCAGTTTGTCTCAGATGACCCAGCTGTTAAACACAATGGTAGACTGCTGCCATGCTGACAGCACATAAGTAGGAGAATGGGTTTGTAAGTTGTCAAACAATTACGCTCTTAAAATTTTTCTGAAAATAACCTTTCTGAAAACCATTACATATCTTTAATGTGGTGTAGGTGTTTGCTTTTATAATGATTGTATATGATGCAAACACATTGAGACATTGTGGCCCCTACTTCTGATGTTTTATTGTCAAGACACAACACATTGTTCACACCTGCAGAATCATGAATTTGGACACTTCAGATGACATCCAGGATCACAAGGGCTTTTTACATTAGTGAATACAACTTGAAGTTCCTGGAACCCAATAAAAATCCAAACATGCCAAGTGTCCCAAATTTGCCAGCAACGTGTTACATTTTCATACATAATCCTAGAATTCTGTGACTTCCGAAAGGAATGGTTTCTATAAGTGGGTATTCAGAGTTTGATTGGAAGGGTCTAGGGCATTAATTGTTGGAGTTTGTGGCAGAACATAAACTTCCCTATTCCTAAACACGAATGTTGGTGATACCTGAAACAGTCATACATCGTTTATAGCACTAGTACCCCCATGCCCCATATGGGATAGACGGACATTTTTGGCCACTCAGCTTGGGACAACTGTGATCTCTCCATCCCTGATATTTTCAACCTTAAAGATAGTAGTGGAAGTCCAAGAGAAGTTATCAACCTTAATATTTCCTTGGCATCACCGGTTTGTCACATATTGATCAAGTCAGTTGCCAAGTATTATTGTAGCTAATAGCTATATGTTGTACTATACCTTTACATACACCGATGAGCAAAGGGGTAACAATATTTTGAATTTTTGACATTCAGGCTCCATATCTCACCATCTACTACAGCTTTGGAGCGTGAGTCAACCTTCATTTTATCTCATTTAATCTATTTTTCATATAATACATAATTTTGAATTGCAACTGTTTAGCATATGATTAGTTATACAGATTCTTGTCCTGTTAGGGTATGTACAAATGAAGCCGATGATCTCTGCCGGTGAACATAGCCGCCTTGCGCCCATGATCAGCGTTCGGGACAGGACAACTATTCCATGCATTCCCCTTTCAAAATCGCTTCCACAGCACTAAATTGACATGCTATGAACAAGCGGTGGGGTGGAAAGCTGCCCGGCCTGTCGGATAACGCTGCAGAGGAAAGAAGCACATTGGGCATTAGATTTCTGTAAATCCATGCTCTGTGATTGTACTGTGCAACACAGAGTTAGGGATGCAGCGCAAACACACTGTGTTCATAACACTGCAAACACTGATTATTTGCACACAGCCTTGTTTTTTGCTCTTTTTCTTCCTGTTTTACTATAAATTACAACCTGTTCTCACATTCCCTAATAGAATTAGGCTAGGGTCACACTTGCGTTGTGACCCTAGAATGACGCAAGCGCTAAATACTTAGAAATTTCCGCTGCAGCACATAGCATTAACGCTATGCACTGCCAGGCAATGGAGCCCCATAGTAACCCGCTGTTTACCTTAGCATCCGGCCACACACAAAGCCCCAGGATGTGCGCTTTACAACAGACATGTTCCACGTTTCTGGACACGTTTCCTGTGCGCTGTTGTAAAGTGCACATCCGGGAGCTTTGTGTGTG